>CM021102.1:122151819-122278866 GCA_007115665.2 Sequoiadendron giganteum
CCCTTGGTTGAGAAGTGGATCCCTTGTGCCACTGACTTGGACATTATGTTTAGGGCTTCCAAGTTTGATGCAAATAACAGGCCTCAATTATTAAAACCTACTCAAGGTTTTTTGAAATCATTGAAGGGATTCCAGGCCCTACCTAATGACTTGAGTAAGAAAATTGGAGAATTGGTAAAAGGTTTTAATGATTGGAGTGATACCTTTTTTCCCAATATATTAGATGCACAAGGAAACATCAAGACACTGCAACAGTGGCAAGAAAGGGCATAAGAGGTCATCAGTGCACAAATCAAATTGATTTGTGATGACTCAGATCATGACTTGTTAGCAAGCAACACGGATAAAATAATTTAATACTAGCATGTTCTTGGAGTCATTTTGAGAAAGAAGCCAACCAGGTTATGGTGAAATTCACACCTTATAATACTAAAGTGACAGAGGTGGTGAATTTTAATTGGCCGACGGATGAAGAATATCAAATTTGGGTGGAAAAATATTTGATTGAAGAGGATTGAAACAGTATCTACTACTAGCAAATTAACAGCTCAGTAGTTACGGTGTAACTAATTATGGTTGGGATTCCATGACGGCTTTGGATGCAGATTTTGAGATGTAACAAACACAGCAGCTATTGTGTAATGGATAGAATCAATGGGAAGATGCTCTGGGATTTTGTGATTTTCATCATGGTTTTGAGTGGGCTCTTAGTGGTCCTATTGATTGATGACATGTGTAACTTCTGGCCCGATGCTTGTTTGCTCCTTCATTTCTATAAGAAGGATTTCAAGGCCAGAAGTAGGGGTTGGCAAGCCAAAAATTTTGAAGGTTGAGTCTAGGTCTAGTTGCAGAACATATTGTAAGAATTTCATTTCTGAATGTTAAGGCAATTTAGGTTTGGGGTTCACTTGTAATGGGTTTTATGTTTATGAAATTCAAAAGTTCATAATAGTACTAGCATTTGAGTTATGATGATATATCTTGAGCTCTTGTCTCTCCTGTATACAGACA
This sequence comes from Sequoiadendron giganteum, assembly GCA_007115665.2. Classification (NCBI taxonomy): domain Eukaryota; kingdom Viridiplantae; phylum Streptophyta; class Pinopsida; order Cupressales; family Cupressaceae; genus Sequoiadendron; species Sequoiadendron giganteum. The sequence continues at coordinate 122,152,831 of CM021102.1, forward strand.
TATCATAATTTTGAATAAAATGATCAAGGATTATGATGTTCATCTCATTGTTGTGATGAGTATGTTTCTATTTTGGCTTTAATTCAAAGAATTAATTAAATGCTTGGATGGAATCATAGATGGGTATGTTTGTAAAATGATTTGGTATGAAGTATTGGGCTGGGATAGGGATTGACAATATTGTAATGCAATATTGTTAGAGATCATATGTGTTATGTGTTTGAATCTATTGTTACTTCCTAAATGTTTGTAAACTTGACTCCCCAATGGTATATGGCACTGATCTAAATTGCATGAATTTATGAAGTCCTATTTCTGTATGTCTTCACTTAGGGCTTGCCACCAACTTGCATTTAAAATGACTATCATAAGTTACAAAATGATGTTATAACCATCTCATGCTCCAAGTGGTTGATGTTACTAATGAGTAGCCAATTCATTTCAGTCTTGTCTCATTTTGTTGAGCTATTAAGTGAGATTATCTGTGAACTTTTAATAACACGTTTATGATTTTGGTGCAGAGATCATAAGTATGTTATAGGGACCACCCTCCTAGGTCTTGCAGAGCCTGAAGTGTAGGAGGTTACTATTAAAATCCTCGTCATTTGGTCTAGGTCCTCCGAGCTGCCCTTGATTGGAATTGGCAATTCCATAGGTAGATTAGGAGATAAACCTAGTTTACAAGAAAAAACAACCAAAAAGACATTGGTGAAAAAGAATATTCATGCATTTGAGGATGTGGATAAACCAATGGATTGGATTGAGGAATTTGAGTTCAAAAGGGAGCTCATGGATAAAGCTTTGGAAAAGACTCTAGAAATCTAAAATAAGTTGAATGATATTTTAAATTGTAAGATGTTCTTAGAAATTGTAATTGGAAGGGAAAAACTTAGCAAGGAATATTTGAAGAGATTTTTTGAAGCAATGGTGGAAGAAGTGTACTCTTAGGTTGAAGATGGCTTGATAACAACAAATCATCTAGAGGATGCAGCTATGTACATTACAATTTTGGATAAATATCAAGAAATGAAGATAGATTGGAATAAAGTATTGGAAAATAATGAGGATAAGGTAGAATAAATTAAATTGAGTTTGAGATTCATTCCAATTCCTAACTTGGCCAACCTCAACAAGGTGTTTTACAAAGTTCAACGATTGTCTAAAAGAGAACAAACTGATAAGGAGGCCAACCAAGAGTGATTACCTTGAGTTTTGTTCCTACTCCATCAGCTAGCTGGATTCAAATCGGCCATACGTAGAGAATTGTATAATGAGACTTATTGATGTAATATTTTAAATACTTTATTCCAAAAATTGAATGGGCAATTAAAATTGTACAATGCCAACCTATTTTGGCCAACCTAAATCAAAATCCCTAATTTATTTTTTTCTAGGCTAACATTTTTTATATAAACTCTATTTATATGAAGTCTCTCATCATTGTAAAGATTGGTCCTATAATTGTTGCAAAATTTTGGTGAAGTGAATACAAGAAAAGACATTGATTTGGTCCTCTTTTTTATGTTTTTTATTTGTGCATGGTTCCTATGTTTCAAATCTATTTCAATTGATTAAATTTTTAGATTTAGTTCAGTTCTTTCATGTTGATGACAAATTATTTGAGCTTTTTGAGGATTCTTTAGTCCACACTTTTGGTGGCTTGTTCATTGTAAGTCACTATGTAAAGTTATCCTAGGCCTACTCTTATTGCCATTCTTCAATTGTGAGTGTTTATGCATTTCATGCTCTTTTGGGTGAATGTCCAAATGCTTCACAATCTAAAAACCTTTTCATACCATTGGAGATTGCACTATTTCTATTATATTGTAGATCTTATCTTGGTTAAGAAGGAATTGGTTACTTAATATTGGTCCAGTTTGAGTACTATATTGTTTTCATGATTGCACTTAAGATTTAGATTAAAAATCTATCTAAACCTTTGTGTTTTGATATTTCTTTGAAATCTATTAGAATAGGATTGAAAGTTTCATTGAATTGTTATATTTGATGAAATAATCATTTCTAGACCACAGATCTAGGAAAACTGTTGACTTAATAGTTGCAAATTTTATTTTACCATAAATGCCATTTGTGTTAACCAAGAAATCACATTTTCATTGGTTTGTTTGTGCATTGTCAAAACCTAACATTAGAGACCTTAGGGTTGTTTCTTGAGGATTTTTAATAAAAATTCACCTTTCAAGAGAGATAGGATATTGGTATAATATCTGTGTCATTGCAATGCTAAAAACACCATCAACACTAGTTTGCATTATCAATGATCAAACTTCTACTAGTTGACTATTGACCCATATCTAACACTAGAATAAAATTTATACTTACTCTATGTTTGGAAGGGAATTGGATATTTTTCCATGCACACCATGGCACTAGGTTTAGACTCTATGATTTTCTTATCCTTTTGTTTTGGTACAATGCTAGTATTTTATAACCAAATTTGTGTAAGTATATTATGTTGGCAGATGGTCAACACTTCCCTCAAGGTTCGTGACAAGGTACTAACCACATCCCTACAATCCATGTCTCTATAATTTGTATTAGGTGTTGATTGATTGATCTTTTATCACAATGAAAAATATGGGCCAATAATTGGTATTAGAACATTGGGTCATGAGTTTGAATCCCCTCTAGTAATGCTGAGGGGGATATTTTTGGCAGATGATAAGCTCCCACCTTTAGATTCATGACAAGGGTCTAATCGCCTCCCTATGATCCATGTCTCTATAGTTTGTATCGGGCATTGATAGATCGATATTTTGATGCAATGTGAATGTGGGCCAACATATTATTTTTAGCACAACATTATACATTGATATAAGTGCTAGAGTTATAAAATAAACACTAATTTCCAATATTCTACCACTTTATTTACTCAGGTTTTACAATTTCTACTTCTATGGATAGCATTGAGAGTCATTTCCTAGTTTGAATTTTGATCTACAGGGATTGGAATTGGGCTTGTTCTAAGAATTAGAATCTTCTATATTTGTATTGAATTTATCCTAATCTTAAACCTATGGAATGTTTGATTAAATATATTCATAAGGAGTCTATATCTAATTGAATATATTATCTTAAGCTTAACTTATAAATTTTAAAAAGATTTACCTCTTTTGGACACCAAAGTATGAAAATTATTGGTGTATTATTTTAATGATTGATCTCATCCCTAACAAACTTGATAAAAAATGATCTAGTAGTCATACAAGGTCATCATCATTAAGGGATACTACAATACCATTCCAATTTTATAATAAATGTGTATCTAATTCATTGTCATGTGTTGGGTAGTATTTATTGTTGAATACACTGAATGCTGAGAGGGGGGAATGAATCGGTATTATGCTAACATAGCTAATTGGTAACCATAAAATTACTAACACATATCTAGCTGTGATTTTTCACCAAAACATGAAAGTAAACATAACATCTCATAACACATTAACACCAATATTTTTACATGGAAAACCCAATGAGTGAAAAACCATAGTGAGGATTAGCTCACAATATATTATAATTGGTTACAAGATATTACAAGCTCATTGTCAAGGCACGTTGTCTTAAAAAAGGCTCACAACCTAAAGTAACTACAAAATGGCTTATCACCAAGATACAAAGAGTGTGGCTCACAACTAGAATGTGAATTGTAGAAATACACCTTCAAAGTGTTGAGATCAGTTCTGATTAAGTTTTGAAAAATGAAAAATATTGCTTTGGTAACAGGTACAAAAACTTCACATTGTAGCTCTTATCATGTAGATTGTTATTTGGATACCTTATCCTTCTTCTTCTTCACTTACTTATATGTATTTCCTTACACCTCCAAAAATCAATTAGGTCGGCCCAATTAGATGTGGATAAACATAACTGTCAACCCAATTCAAAAGCATTTTACTGCACAACACAAAATGTATCAAACACAAATTAGGTCAGCCTACACCTAATGAGGAATAACTTAAATGTTCATAAGATAGCCAATTGTTAACCCTATCGGCCAAGAGAATGTTGAACATCTTTCATCTAGATATCTTAGTTAAATCATCCAAAATTACTAAAAGCTTGTTTACAACTATAGCCAAAAATCCTTAGAAACATATCAAAAACTCATTGAATTTCCTTTTTTTGAGAGAATTTTTGGATCAAAATACTGGATCAGTGTAGACACATAGTTTACTTAGTCAATTACCAAATAGTGTTGGCATTAATGACAAAAAACTTGGAGGACACCTTCTTTCTAACAACCTCCCCCTTTTTCATTGATGGAAACATGTGCCAAAAATAAAACTTGCTTCAAAATCAAAATATTGTGCTTAACTACCCCTAACATATATACAGGACCAAAACATAACATACTTTATACATACTCTTCTCCTCTTCTCCCTTATACAAAATCCTCTTCTCTTCTCCCCCTTTGGCATCAAGGACAAAGGATGGGGAAAAGCATCAATTTAGGAACTGGGGGAACCCTATAACTCCTTGAGAATCGCTTCCCAAGCTAACTTTCCTTCATCCCAGACCACTTTTTCTCTAGTAAGAGTTTCGTGCAGTGATTCTAGTTCTATTAGGCATTCTTCTCCTTCTTTCAAAGTGGATGGAGAAATGTTCATCTTCTCAAGTTTTTCTACTTCCATCAATGCATTTGATATTGTGTCACCAAAAAGTGTACTCTTTGACACTTTTCACTCATTTGGGCCCTTTCTTGTGGTTTTTGGTCTAGTTTTGCTTAGATTCTATGATGTCTTGCAAAGGTGTTGCGATGTAACACATTTCCTCACTTTTATAAGACCCTTTCATCATAATTCACCTAAATAACCCCTCACCAATCCTTATTTCAAAGTGTTGTAATGTGTTGTAACTAACCCTCACACTTCTCTAGGCTTGCCATCACTAAATCAACCCTTTCTTATGGAATAATGACCCCTTAACGCACTTATAGGTCTTACTTTAGTGTGTTTAGAAAGACAACCCTGATAAACATCAATAATCACATATTAATCCCCACAACCGGGTATGTGCAAGATCATCATGGAAGAAACAGGCCCTTAAGTGGCGATGAAAATTCAGAAAATCAGAGTTAGGCAAGTTGACATAAAAATTTGAAGTTATATATTATTTCAAAAATATGTAAGAATATAATTTGTAGAAAATTGAATGTAGTTTCTAAACTACTAGGTTTATTTATTTATTTTAAATCTATTTGGTGAAAATTTTAAATTTCAATGTAGTAGTACTTAAATTTTAGGGAAAAAATAAGAAGTGGGTGTTTGTCTGACCACCCTAACCACAATAAAATGATATTTTTTTATTATAATATTTTAGATATAATTAGAGGACTTATGTCCCGATGTGATGCATATTTTTTTGTAATTTGTTTCTAAGTAAATAATTAATTATGAATTTTCTATTACAAATTTTCAAAAATATAAAAGCTTGTATGTTTGACCACCTTAACTTGGTCAAGAATTCATGAAATTCTTTTCTTTTTTAATCCTATAGTATTTGAAGTGTAGAATGTGACACATGTTTCAAATTCAAAAAATGTGATACCATTTGAAAGCTATAGATGTTTTTCAAACAACCTATCAATTAGGACCTTAGTCATATTTTGAAATAGAAAATGAATAATAATTATTTATTAAATTCAAAGTAAAGCACAATTTATATTAGTGGAAAGTTGAGGATCTCCTTTAAAAACCCTTTTCATTTCATCAATTTTGGATTAAAAAAATGTCATCAACCACATGGGCCATCATCACTTACATATCACCACTTTTTGGCCCATCATGATCTTGCACAAACCCAACCACTCAAATTTTCCTAGGTGAACTAAGTCACCACCTTGGGTGACTTAGTCCCATGTGGCATAAAAATCAAATTTAACTTAAAATTCTTGTAGGAATTTGCCTCCAAAACCCTAAGGTCGACCTATGATGTGTTATTTTTTAGGAAATTAGGGCACATGTATAAATAAAGGGTTTCCCCCTCATTTCTCAATATTTTCTCATCTTTTTCACCCTAATTCTTTCATCCTCTTCTTCTACTCATCTCTTCTTCTTCTCAAGAAAGCTATGGTTTGAGAATTCTAAGTCAACAAGGCATCTATCCAAAGCATTAAAGGGTTGATTGCTACAACTCAATTTTTTCATAATCATACTTCATTACAATTTCTATTCATTTTGGTTTAGTTACCTAAAAGGGGTTTGACCAAGGAAAACCCCCATGCCCTAACAATCAACAAGTTTTCCCTCTTAGTGTGATTTGTAGGTCTTGTGTGCAGATTTCACAAAGAACCAAGGTGAAAAGTCTTCAAAAACTTATCAAAGCCCTTCAAGGTTCGAGAAAACCTAGTTGGAGCTTGGAGAACACTTGCAGACCAAATTATTCACTTTTGGATCCAGAAACCTATGAAGAACTGAAGTGAAAACTAATGACTTCCATTTCCATTCTCTAATTTTCAAAAATTTAGAAGTGGACTAAGTCACCAACAATGACGACCTAGTCCCATTGAACCTACTTTTTAGAGGTTTTTTGCAGATTTGGATACCCATTTGGTAGAAACGGGCTTTGAACCAATTTTTCTTGATTTGGGATGAAGTCGCCTAGATTGGCACAAGTGTCCTAGTTGGATTCTGCATTAGATTTTTAGGATTCCAGAACCTCATCTCATCCCGCTTCAGGATCTAGGTGCACCACTTCAATATTATTCATTTATGTAATAGTTATTTTACATTTCTAGGTCATTTTGGATATGTTTGCATACAACATTGTGTTTTCCATCACTTTTCATTTCAATAGTTTACATTCAATAGTTTACGTTCAATAAACCATTTCCTTTCTAGATTGTTGCACTTAGATCATCACATTCCACACATCAGCTACTCAACCCCTAATCACTAAGAATACCTTAGTGCGAAAGAGGCATTGTACCAACCAGTTTCTAGGTGAAAAACCCTAAGAGCCTATTGGAGAATCCTCTTTCCCTAAGTACATGTTTTTTGTGGTTCAAATATGGAGACATGTCTGGACATAACCAGGTCTCCAAGCTAGGCATAATCCCTCATAGCATCTTCCTTCTGCCTCTACAGGATGAAAATGTTTCTCTAAATATATACAATAGAAACCCATCCAGCATAGTTTCTATCATCTACAACCTTATAATCTCTAGAGGCATCTACAAATTGAGACTCAATCGAGTCCATTAAGGCTTTGATACCTCTAGTGGCTTTAGGCCACTTCATGCAGTAAAAACATAGTAGTTGGGTTTCCTCATCACAATCTCTTACTTATTTTAAAGTTTGCAAAGCCCTATCACATGCAATTGTACACTTGTCTTGCAGAAACATCTTTTTTCTAACATACTTATCTCTACTTATTTTGCAATATGTACCTTGACGTTAGATGTGTACTCTTTGACTAGATCAACTATGAGCTTTAAATTTTCAATTGGAGCTAAAGAGTTATATGTTGTAACACTGGGGTTTATCTCATGTAAAGGTTTAATAACTTCATTTATCAATTAATTTCTCCTTTGATATGACTCCATAGCTTCCTATTTGATAGAGTTGAGAAAAGTGCCAATTAATTTTTTTTTGTCACCTAGTGTTATCTTGGTCAAGTTCACATAACCTAGATATGACAGAAGCTTAACTAGATAAGGTGGAAGCACAGGTTGAAGTGTGGTTTTCCTTGAAAGAATACCTTTAAGGGTACTTCCGAATGATTATCCAAATGGATTTGATAGATCAGTGCCTTTAGAAATTTCCTTTTCACTTCTCAACTAGAATGAATTTCTTGTCTTCCTCTTTCTTCTTTTCTTCTTCCTTTTCTTCTTCTTCTTTTTCCTTTTCTTTTTCTTCTTCTTCTTCGGATGAATTTCTAGAGAACTTGTCTTTGTTTTATTTCTCTCTTCTTTCCTCATCATCCTTGTCATTATTCTTCTTTTTTCCCTTACTCCCTTCACCTTCATATTTGTCTTTCTCTTCCCTATTTCTAGTAGATTCTTGATGTCCTTGTGTATCACTGGAATAATCTTTTTGTTAATCATTAGAAATTTTAGTAGTAGTTTCTTTTGTTTTAATTTGAGGGGAAGGATCTCTGAAACACCAAGTGTCTCACCAACATTTCCCAAAGCTGGATTATCCATCACTTTTGCAATAGTAGCATGTTCATATGTCTGAGAAGTGTGGGACACATAACTGGTTCTTTCTCCATAACTCCTTGATAATTGTCTGATTACATCTCGAGTTTCTTGCCCTACTTTTTCCATATAGTCATCTTCTTTAGTCATTAGCATATTAACCCTTTGCTTGACTCTAAAAATTGTAGAACACTCTTTTAGTAGATTTGTAGCTTCTATTTCTAAAAATGTGGAACTGATGGATTTTTGGGCTTCACTTCTCATCTTGTCTTCAACATTTAAATCCTCTTTCCTTCCAATTAATAATTATTTCCACACATTCTTAGTAACTTTGGATTGTATGGTATCCATATTTATATTACAAATAAATATGTGCTAAATAAATATACTTATGATGGTTTCTTTCACTTCATCATTAACCTTATCATATAACTCGATAGTTGGCATAAGGTCATCACCAATCATATTGTTTACTAAGGCTCATATATTTAAAGGTGGTTGATCACTTATCAAAGGAGATCTAGGCATGTCCTTCATAGGATTAGATGAGCCTTCTTATTCTTCTTTGTATGTACATGGATTTAGTAAGTATCCTCATCTTCTTCTATCTCATCATCTGTAGAGAAATCAACTCTAGTTTTAGCTTTTCACTGAGGTACTTCTCCTATTTATTTTGAGCTGATGCTCTTCCTCTAGGCCAAGACCAATTTCTTCTTGAATAGCATCACTCAAATTTCTTTGCCTATCAACTTTTTGTTTCACTCTTCTTCTTCTTGAACCAACATATTCTACAACATGAGGTATATCATTCCTCTTCGATGATCGAGTACTGGGACCAATAGGGGTAGCAATATCAAAATATGTTGGGGAATCTTGTTCTTTCCTCTTTCCCTTTTCAATACCAGCAACACTAGAGGATAATCTTCCTAAATTTGTGGGTCTAGAGGATTGCTCAGATATTTTGGATTTTTTGTCATCAAGGGCCTCCTTTAACTATTCTAAATCATCCTTAGAAAATGTTTGTCCTTGAAAAAAATCCTAAATTTTCTTTCTTATTTTGGATGTTGTAGCCTCTAAATGTACTTCAATATATTTCTCCTCATATGTTCCATACCTAAGTAGAGAGGGGTCCCTAGGACCATCCAACATAATCTCAATGTACATCTCTACCATTTGTTCATCAATGTCATATCCCTGTGGTTCAATCCATTGAGTTCTAGGTTCTACCACTTGAATGATGCATTCATTTGTAGACACAAGAAAGGTTATCTCCTTTTCATACTTCTTCACCAAATTCCTTGGAATCCAATCTCTTTCATGCATTTTATTCTGAAATACTGCAAAGAAAGTAGTTAGGGCATTTTTTTGTGCCCTAAAATCTCCTAGACTGTGCATATGATAAAAAATCTAATGATAAATTGGCCTAGTGTTATCCCATATTATGCATTTTCTTCCTAGTAACTCCCTCAAGAAATAGAACAACAAACAAATGTTCTAAAGTGCCAAATTTAAAACCATGCTTTTTTGCCTTAGTCATACTTAGGTTCTCCATAAGTTGCAACCTAAGCAACTCACAAAGATCAAAATCCTTTCCATTCACCACCATTTCATATGTAGTGTGAATTTTTTGTAGTAGATGCTAAATTTACTCAGTTAGTGAAATAGATTTTCTACCTAGTCATGATGGCAACATACTTCATGAAAGGGTTTGCAATAGAATATTTAGTTAAAGGTCTTCCATGAAATTTAACACCAGTCAACCTTGTGACTTCATCATTTTTCACCACCTTTAGAATTGGAATGGTTCCAGTACCAGAAAGCCTAGTTATAGCTCAAATTTCTTCCTTGTTGATAACCCCTAGTTCATTTATCCACACAAATTTTCTATGAACCCTACTAAGGGCCATTCTAAAATACTTCACTTCACTCTCACTGGAAAATTTTAGAAATTAGTTCCAAACGTTTAGATTCATTCCAACTAGGTTTTCATATTCCGCCTTGAGTAGTAGATCATCTCCTATCAACTCATTGTCCCACAAATCTTTCAACTCTTGGTGGTAAAATTCATCTAGTTTCCCATGAATGTATGTTCTTATATCTTCAGTGGGTAGCACATGGCTCAAGATATGTGAAAACACACCCACGGGGTCATCTTCATACACTTTCCATGAAAATCATCTAGATTTAGGTTGGGGTCTCATAGATTTCTACAATAGTAGGAGTAGCCATTTTCCTCAAATAGATTGAATATGCTTTAACAGGAATTTTAAAATCCATAGAATTCAGATAACAAAGAATGCCTTTTTTTCTTGTTAAGAAATAGGGTTTTGATGTACAATGCTTTGAATTGCCTTCAACACTCTTCAGCTCATTCCACTTTTTCCCAAATGCACAAATATACTCTAGCTTGGCTTAATTTCTCACTTTTATGACACACGAGTTTTTCCCTACTTTTGCATTTAATGTGTTCCAACCTTAAAAGTTGATAAACATATTACAGAGTATTCTATAAACCCAAAAAGGGTTTTGCAATTATTTAGATTTTCCTATTTTCTGTCGGAGATTTCTCCACATATCACATATCCTTGTGTCACTGCTTGACACCTCATATATTGAGGGAATTTTAGATTTCTCTATATTTTCTCTGCTTGAAACCATTGTTGGGTTTAGTTTTTGGAAGAGGTATCTACACTAGATGTAGATATAAATGCATTTCATTCATCCTTTTTCTCAAGTTATTTCTTTTTTTTCAAAAACTTTTCCATCTCTTTTCTTACTTCGGTAGGATCCAATTTGTTCATAGACTTGTTCTTTTGTTCTAGATTAGGTTTCTTTCCATTTTTTCTCCTACAAAATTTGGAGATTTTTCCTAGTTTGTTGCAAGTGTAGCACACATCATATCTTTCATCAAATTGGTTGACATGCATTCTTGATTTGTATTGATTAGCCTTATGTATGAAGATATTACATGTGTAATAGTAGCCTTGAAAAAGTTGAATCCTTCTACTACATTAAAATTGTTTAGTAATATCTAGCTTCTACACTCAGTAGCTTTGTATCCAAACTTATTGCAAGCATTACATTTTCCAGTAAAGAATCCAAAATTTTGACTCATTCTATTCTAGTTCATCCTACTTCTACATTCTATTTCTCTATGACTGAATTTATTGCATGAGAAACAAAATCCATTAAAAGATGGGTACCTTTGAGCAGTAGGCTATCAGATAGGGATCATTCTAGTATTGCTTGTTTGGTTCTTGATTTTATGGGTATTTCCTTGAAACTTCTTTCGATTATCCACTTTTTTCGAAATAGGTATTTCCTTTGAGATTTTTCCTTCTTCAAGTCCTAGACCACTTTTATCCTTAGGAGCTTTCTGAGATGGAATCAACTCATCAAGCTTTGTAGAGCTTATTTTGATTTTTTCTTCATGATCTTTCACTTTTTCTAGATCAGATCTTAGAGTTACCACTTCTTGTTCAAGCTGTTTACATTCATTAATTTTATTTCGAACCTTGAATTTTTGACACTTCTCAATTATCTTCTTTTCTTCTACTTGCACGTTTAGTTTGGCAATGTATTCATTAGCCTTTTTCAACTGATCACTGACTTCTCTATGTCTTTCCTTGAACTTTTAATCTGCTCTCTTAAATTTTTTATGCATTCATTTTCTTCCTTTAAGTTTCATTTCAAAGTTTCCTTCTCATCTTCACCTTTTTCTAATTCTTCAAGGGCAACATTGATTTCCTTAGATACATTTTTTTCTTCCAGAGGAACAAGAGAGCTTTTGTTAGCCATGTATTCAAATTTTGGGACCTTCCTCAAGCTGTAAGACTTCTTCAGAGGAACCAAGCTCTGATACCAATTGTTGAATACACCAACTACTAAGAGGGGCGGTGAATCAGTATTCAACTAACACAGCTAATTGCTAACCATCCAATTACTAACACATATCTAGCTACAAGTGTTAACCAAAACATGAAAGTAAACATAACATCTCATAACATATTAATGCTAGGATTTTTATGTGGAAAACCCAAAGAGGGAAAAACCATGGTGAGGATTAGCTCACAATATATTATAACCAGTTACAATATATTATAGGCTCCCTATTGGGACACACTATCCTAAAAAAGGCTCATGACCTAAAAGTAAATACAAAATGGCTTATCGCCAAGATAAAAAGAGTGTGGCTCACGACTAGAATGTGAAAAAAAGAAATGTGTGCCTTCAGAGTGTTGAGATCAGTTTTAGTTAAGTTCTGAACAATCAAAAATCTTGCTCTAATAGCAAGTACAAAAACTTTGAATTGTAGCTCTTATCACGTAGTTTGTTAATCACATACATTATCATTCTTCTTCTTCACTTTCATATATATGTATTTCCTTACACCTCCAAAAAAAATTTAGGTCGGCCCAATTAGATGTGGATATACATAACTTGTCGGCCCAATTCAAAAACATTTCAGTGCACAACACAAAACATATTAGACACAAATTAGTTCGGTCTATACCTAATAAGGAATAACTTAAACATTCATAATATATTCAATTATTAACCCTATTGTCCAAGAGAATGTCAAACATCTGTCATCTAGATATCTCAGCCTAATCATCCAAAATTGTTGAAAGCTTGTTTATAGCTATAATTGACACTCTTGAGCAACATATCAAAAACTCATTGAATTTCCTTTTTTTCAAAGGACTTTTGGATCAAAATATCAGATCACTGTAGACACATAATTTACTCAGAAAATTACCAAATATTTTTGGCATCAATGAGAACAAACCCAGAGGAAACCTTCTTCATTCTTCTAACATTTATTCCAGCATTTATTTTATTTTTAATGACTTATTAATTCTAACTTATTATGTGTAATAACTCAAGGAAGAATTAAGATTAATGTAATACTATAACCATGAGAAATTTACACTAAATAGGTAGAATCATTTGGATCTTTAAAGAAATTAGGATGACTATCTTATATGTTAAGTTGTTTGAGTGACATATATAGTAATTAGTGAATCACTATAAAAATGGCTAATATCATTCAACTCTTTGAACCTTTATGTCACTTTTTTCTCAAAACAATTATGTATTCTAAAGGATATATTAGTGAAATGATGTTAGATAAATGCATTTAATTTTATAGCAATGTGAAAGTAAATGGAAATATAATTATTTGTAAACATAAATGAAAGAGAATGAAAAAATATCTTAAAAATATTTTTTTGAAAATGAATTTATTTAGAAATTAGATTTTGGTTTTTATATCTATTGAGCCTTATATTATTTAAGTTCTCACTTTATAATGATATGTATAGGGTTTCAACATATGGAATATAAAGTGGAAGGATATATATATTAGAGAAGAGGAGGCCAAACCACACAAATTGGTGCAAATTACAAGTAAAATAATTTCTTAAAATTTTAGGTGTGTTTGAAAACTATAGGCGAATATTTAAAAACTAGGGTTTCATCAACTTTTACCAAAATTGATTTTTTTATACCACTTGATAAGGTCCTCACATATAATAATGGAATTAATATAATGCAGAATATGGACCTCACACAACACTATAAATTTTTGTGGGACAATATGCCCTAATATCCAATATATGCCAAATTAGAGTAAACCCTTGATGTAGGGTAAGACCATACAATACTCCTTATGGAAAACGCTACTCCACATTATATCTCCAAGATATTACAAATACAATATCATACCTCACACATATCTTAAAATGATAATCTCCACATTTATATATACCTCCTCCTAATAATACAATGGAGGAGTAATCCTAATGAAGTCCTACACAACTTCTGATATAATTAATTACATAGGTTATTCATATGACTAAATATAACTAACTTAAGATATGTGTGCAACATGTCGACATCTTCATCCATATAAACAAATTATAATATCATATCTCTAAGTACATAAGATTTCTTTCCCATTGGCCTTAGAAAATCAAGGCCCCACAAGTTCTTCAAAGACAACATCATCAGATGGAGGATCCCCCTCCCCCTCATCCAACAATCCCATATCAAAAATCACACTAAAAAGGTTTAGAATAATTTAAAAGTTGCAGAGAGATACTATGAAGTATATCTCTAAACCCATTTCTTTTTATTCAATCTAATCTCTAAGGAATTAAGAAATAAATTATTCAAGCCAATTTTCGCACAAATGTGAGAATGAGTGGTTACCCTTTTTTTATAGAATATGGTGAAAATAGAAAAAACATTTCCCATGAACAATCATTATAGATTACAATATTGTAGGTTTGGAAATATCCATGAGAAGTCAAAGGAGGTCAACCTAGAATAGAATTTATAAGGGGGATCCTCTACTAGATCAAACCCCACATTCCATACTTTTATGAATAAATCCACTTGATTATGAAAATATGAACCACCCCAAAATATCATATTATGGTTTTCTAATATTTTGATGACAACAAAGAAGTAGTCGTTTGCAACAAAATAATTTCCATATCTACTTTAGTTTGCCAAGTTCTTTGGTCCCAATTTTCCAAGAAGGAAGAGAAATCCTTACACCCATGATTTGTAGATCAAAGCATGCTCTTGAAGATATAGCACACCATCCACAATCAATATCAAGTTTATGACCAAAATTGGTCATATGTAGTTTTCTCCAAACACCCATTTGATCTATGTCAATTTTCCAACCTTTGGTCTAATCTAACTTCATTGGTTACATGCACCAAAAATTGAACTGCATTATCATGCCCAAAGGATGATGGTTTATTATCTCTGATAACATCTTTATGTTGCTATCAACCACTGAGCCCATGATCACAACTTGCAAAATTCTTCACAAAAAAAAGAGAAGCAACACAAGGCTATTTCACTAGAGAAAAATAAGAGATGAGATATATTACATAGTGTACAATAGTGCCTTATAAAGGCATGAAAATATGTGATGGGTGAGAAAATTACCCAACATGGGAAAAAACCACCTAGATAATTAAATGTACTATTATGCCTAAGTAAATTTAAGTAGGTAAATATCCTATTTACCCTAACACCTCCCCTTAAGTGCAACTTAAGGAGATTATAATAAAAAATGAAGATGCAATATGGGTCCCAATTACATAACCGTGTTAGGTACCCATTTACAACGCAAAAAAGAAAACTCTCACAACTATAGAAAAGGAGAAAAACCTTGTGGGAAAAAACCCCTCTCCAAAAGAGAGAAAAGAAAACAAAAATTATGCATGGATGGAGGACTCAATAACACCCCCAAAGTACTACATACTTCATGTATATAAAATCAATGAGCCCCCATAATATGAAAAGAGAGAGACTATGTATCCTCCCCACAATGTGTAGTCACTTGCAAAAATGGTAAGTTATTGAAGAAAAAACATGATCTACTGTCAACAAACAACTTGTCTCCCTTTTGGAAGAAACGAAACCAAGTATAAATGTAGGTATGATTCCCATTTTGGATAGGAATTAAAAAGTGAAATCCAAATCTAGGATGAAAATGTCTCTGAAATCTTCTCATGTGTTACCATGACCTTGGAAGATGATACCATGAACCAATCAGGAACATGCCCTATCAAAATAGGAGTTGAGAAATAAGATACCACTAGAAAATGATTTTGAACGTTCTCTAGGGAAAGAGATGGAGTGACATCAGTGCATATATTGTCATAACAAAGAAGGGATATACCCTCAAATGTGTCTTCCTATTCTAAAATGTGAGATTCCACAAACAATGAACCAATGTTCGACAAATAAGAATCCCAATCAGGAAGACAATGATAATATTGTTGCTTAGGAATGATGGAAGTACTTAATGAAGGTGGATAAACTATCTCTAACAAAGAATCAAGAATCTCTTAAGAAACCACAACCTCATTTGAAGTCTGAAAAACCTCCAAAGTATCCTAAGCATGGTTTATCTTCTTTGAGGAACAAAGAGACACATTGGTATTGGAAGGAGGGTCATCGAGAGATGGTGAAGTTTTAGGATCTCCATATGATTCTCGAATGTAAGTCCAAAGAGCATAAGGGCACTCAAAATGAAAAACTTAATCCAAAAATTCCTCATCATTTATATGCTTAAACATAACTCCAAAGACTCTTGACCTAAACCCTTTCTAAATTATATACCTACTATGTGTGTCTAGAATAGGAACATCATTATATAAATATGGTAGTAGATTATGTTCACTGAGATGAGTGAGAATAAATCACTCCATTACCTAAAGTTATTTTTCTCCATATAAACCATTATAACTAAATTCTTCAAAAAAATTCAAAGATAGTACTTTCAAAAACTTCCAAAAAAGAAGAATTAAACCTGATTTTGTGCAAAAAATAGTGGGGCCAATTGTCTAATTCCATGCAACACCAAGAAAACTCCACAAAGCAGACAAACAAGATAGCCTTCTATGAGACTTGCTCAAAAAAATCAAATGCACAGAGTTGTATATGAACACAAAAGGAATCAACAACCTACTTAATGTGGGATAAATATTCCCAAAAAAAACTTCAAAATCTTGGGGCCCACCTCCACTTGACACTGCTTGAAAACCCTAAATAAATTTCACTACAAAATTAATAAATTTAAAGTTTGAAAACTTCACTACAGATAGGGAAAATGACACCTCAAAAAAAAAGTGCATTTATGGCAATCAAACCAGATTTATCTTCTAAAGATTTTCCATGCTTGGAACAAATGATAATCACCTCTACAGAAAAAAATTTGGCCTTCATATCACAAGTCGTGGCTGCAAATGGTGAATGCCTCCTCTTAGTAGGAAAATAACGCCTGTAATGTTCAAATTGTTCCCAACAAAAAACATGCAGCCAATCAACTTTGAATCAATGCCTCCAAAATATAAATTGATCCCTCTAAAGAATTATAATGCCTTATACTATGAGAAAATCACACCAACATAGAAGTGAAAATCGTTCCCAACAATCATGAATAACATGAAAAATGAAGAATAAGGGAACTTTGAAATTTGATAAATTTGAAATGTCAAATAATCTCCAACAAATAAATGACCTTAAACTCTTATAATGAAAGCTCTCAATGGTGGAAGAAAATGTAGGTTGAAGGCTCTAATAGCATGTTAGTGTCAACCACTGAGCACATGATCACAACTTGCAAAAAACTTCACAAAAATGAGAGAAGCGACACAAGGTTATTTCACTAGAGAAAAATATGAGATGAGATATATTACACAATGTACAATAGTGACTTATAAAGGCATGAAAATATGTGATGGATGAGAAAACTACCCAACACAGGAAAGAGCCACATGGATAATTAAATGCACTATTATGCCTTAGTAAACTTAAGTAGGTAAATATCCTATTTACTGTAACACTTTCAAGGACTGTAGTGTAGAAAATTGTACGCTCTTGAAAGTGATGTAATTTCACACTTAATTTGGACCTCTTTTGGCACCCTTTCATTAATTACCCTTTAAAATCATCATTAATAGGTCCCTGAGACCCATTATCTCCGATCTCAAGGCTTATTTCACCTAAAAACCCAACAAAATCACTTAAAACACCAAAAATCTCAAAAACCCACCTCAAAACGCTAGAGTGGGACTCATTCACCACATTGGACAAATATGTCCCCTTAGTGGGACCCATTCACCAAGGGTTGTGAATGAGTCCCATTTGGAGTAATTTTAAAATTTTAGCAAGAAACTCACCATTTTAATTCAATTTTTTGGTGGATGTCGACCTTTCAAATCTAGATAATGGTTAATTAGGTGTTAGTGCTCATATAAGAAAGTTTCTAAGTCATTTTTATCATCTAGCTAATCTATGCAAACATTCTCAAGAGCAATTTTCAAGATCTAAGAATTCAAGAGTCTTCATATGAACATTCAAGAGAAAGTAATTAGTAAGGTTGAAGCTTGGGAGCAACATTAAATTGTTTTTGCAAGTCTTCAAGCTCAATTTTACTCAAGATTTGTCATTTTCAAGGGTTGATCATGGTTGTCTATGGTGAATCATGATGGATTCTAGGTTGAGGAGATGCAACTAGACATTGATCATGGTTGTCTATGGTGAATCATGATGGATTCTAGGTTGAGGAGATGCAACTAGACATCAAGCCTAAGGACTTGTTTCCTAAGAGATTCCATCCTCCATTATCACTTGAATTTTAGCCTAAGGAAGGTACACGCACCATTAGGGCGTATTTGGGGTCATTAGAGATCTCTCCAAGTGAGTCATCCCCTTTCATATTTCCATTCATGCATCATATTCTTACACATTAGAATAAGATGGCATTGTGTTTTAGATTTCTTAGTCTAAGATATACTTAAGAATAGAGTTTATATTCCTATTTAAATGTATGTTTCATTTCTATCAAGGTTTAATTACCAAACTAGGGGTATGACAAAGGGATACTCCCATTAGCAAATCAAGTTTATATTCTATTTTGTATGTCTTTTCACATATTCGGATCTAGAACTCAAGTTGGAAGGGAAGAGTGAGTGTTGAAGTGTAGATCAGAACTTTAATTTCCTAAAATAGTGGAATAGGACTGATTCACGAAGAGTGGTGAGTGAGTCCCATTATAGGTGTTTGCTAGATTTTTTTGCAGATTCAGATACCCTTTTTCTCAAAAATGGCTCCTGTGCAGAAATCCAGATCTGGGACTGATTCGCCCAGATTGGCGAATGAGTCCTAGTTGGTCAAAATTTTAAATTTTGCAATGTTTCGGAGCTATAATCAGACATTTCTAGATTCCAAGTGCACAATAATTATCTTATTTATTTTTTGTTCTATTTTATTTGCAATTATAGGTCATTTCATAGGTCATTGCATTAAATTAGGGTTTTGAATTTTATCTTAAATTTTATTATATTTTCCATGTCTAAACTTGGTGGTGAACCCCTCATTAGATCATATTCAACCCCTAGAACAACCCTCTTGCAATATCTCTTTCTCTTTTGCATTGAGATTTCAAGGGTTAATTTTTGAGTGAAAGTTAGTGGAGATTGTCATTCTAGGTTATAAACCCTAAAAAAACCAAACAATTTTCCACTTTTGATTTTGGTGAACCTCCATTTAGAATATCATAATTCTGACTTGGAGTGCATTATCATCATGTATTTTACTTGCATTAACTTTGCATTATGGTTTGCATTAGTTAATTTGTATTCTAGGGTTTCAAATTTTGCATTACTGAAATCTCATATAGCTTGCATTTTTACATCTAATTTCTTTGAAAATCATTCAAAATGTGCATTTGAATCTCATATATAGATCATAAAATTCAATTAAATTTTTTGAAAATTTTGAAAATAAATCCTCCCTACGACTCATTCACTACCTTGGGTGAATCAGTACCTCTACATGTTGTCAACATGCATTTTACAAAATTACATTCTCTTTTATTAGGCATTTGTTTGTTGTAATTTCTTTTCTGTTTCAGTTTGCATGCTTTTTGTTACATTAAAATCATTATAAGTAGTATAATTTACATTCATTGCAATTTCAGATAGAATTAGATTCTTACACTTTTCATTTTCTGCATTTAGATTAGATTACATTAGACATAGATCATAAAACAAAACTGAAAAAAAGACCCAACACCTAAGCCACTTGGAAAAAGTAAATCTTATTTGACTATGTCAAATTTCTCTTTCCAATTCAATGTAACCTTCAAGCCTTTTAGTAGTGATGACTTTGAAATGTTAGATGAAGCCCTTGAGGATTTCATCTCACAAAGTTCATCCACTAAGGCTTGTTATGAAAAACCAAAACCAAGAGAAGTTAATGTGATTCAACCTCAACTCATCCTTTACTCACATTGACACAAACTACAACCTAAAAACAAGCCTAAATTTACTCTTTAGCCACCTAAGAACATTTTTTTGTAGAAATCAAATAATAATACCATTGCTCATACATACAACACTAGAAACCAAGGAAATCAACTCCAACAACCTTACCTTTGCCTAGTCCCATTTTGCCTAGTGCTCCTCGTTTAACTTTGCATAGTGGGAAGGAGTATGATCTTGTTGAACAACTTAAAAATACGCCTACAAAGATATCCCTATGGGACTTAATCCAAAATTCACCTAACTATCACACTATGCTTCAAACAACCTTACAACAAGTAGTGGTTCCTCTTTGTACAAATGCAAATGATGTAGCAGCTCTAATACAAGGAATGAATACAATCAATGTAGAAATCACCTTTCATCAACATGAGCTGCCTCCTTTGGAGTTGAGAAAGAAAAATTATACCTTCATGATAATAGCCAAATTCAATAGAATATGAATAAAAAGGACCCTTGTTGATAATGGCTCAGCCCTTAATGTGTACAGTGTGAAACTTTTAGATAGGTTTCATGTAGATAAATAAAAAATGGAACCTGACTCCTTATCAATTTGAGGATTTGACAATGTAGGAAATAATTAATTGGTGTGATTACTTTACCTATTATAGGTAGAAATACTACCTGACAAACTCCTATTCATGTTATGCCTCATGATCTTTCATATAATCTTCTTTTGGGAAGACCATGGAATCATGAGATGCATGCAGTCCCTTCGAATCTTCATCGTATCATTAAATATGTCTATAAGAACAAGGTATACCAAGTTGAAATAGACCCCAAGCCAAAGATTTGATTACAAGTTGACAAAGGAATGGAAAGGCCTCTAAACACATTGATTCCAACATCAAAATATAACCTATAGAAGAAAAAAACAAGAAATGGAAACAGTGTCAAAATTACTAGATGATGATTGGGGTTCCATGGAGTTCACACCCTCATTTATGGGAGAATACATAATCACAAGAAAGGAAAATGAAAATAAAAATCAACCAAGGGTCATGTCAACTTAGAACCCAGAAGAAAAATTCACAAGCATCTACCCCATCCACTCTTGAAGAAGATACAATCTATACAACAAAATTTTATAAGATAGATTATCAATAGCCACCAAACACGAAAGAAATGGAAAAACTTTATGGGGGAGGTTATGAAATTGTGAAACAATTTGGTTATAGTGGTAATGTATGTGGAAAGAAAGAACAAGGAATTCTTGTTCTTATAAAGCCTAACATACAAGAGATAAAAATATGTTTGGGGAATTTCCCTTTTAGGATTACACAAGCAATAAAGAGACCGTTAAACATCAACACAATCATGTGCAAACAAAAAATCAATCTCACCTTGAAACATCTTGAATTTCTTGATATGGATTCTAAACCATTATCGGAATACTTTGAGGATGATGAAGCATCGAAGCAAATTTTAAGAGTTTATGACAAACCATCCACTACTCCTCAAAAGAAAAAGGTTACATGCACTATGATTAGCACCAAACAAAAGGATGCAGAAGAGGAAAGTAATGAGACATATATGAGTAAAGAAGAAGACAACCCTAAATTTCCAAAGGCAAGTACACTTCCTCTAGGAGATACAGTTGGCATAACAATGGACATCAATGATAAGAAGAAATTCATTAAGATAGGAAAGTGCCTTGATGATGAAGAACAAAAGGATCACACAATGTTACTCCATGATTTTCCCAAACTTTTTTTTAAGAAATATTTAGATATGTGAGGAATCAATGCTAAGATAGTGACACACAATATAGTCCTTGCTGAAAATGCTAAAATAGTGAGGAAAAAGATACGAAAGATAAATATAGCTCAAGGGTAGGTGTATGAGCTCTGTTAGGGTTTTCTTGTATCTACGGTCATCCTTGGCTCCTCTTACATCATACCACACCATTGGTGCGGGATTTTTCTCTTTTCCTATGTGTACGACCGTATTTACTATAGTTTTCTTGTTTTAATATGCCTTCAACTAGCTCTAACCTAGAAATTCTTGTTGGTGTTGGTAGTTTGATGAATTTTTTCAATGGCTCTTCCTCCGAACAAACAACCCCAAAAATCTATTCTGAAGGTGTTTCGTGAGGTAAGTCTTTCGACTCTCCAACTGATGTGGTTATAACTTTTCTTGATTTTGATTATGCTTGTTAATGGCTTGAGCAACATACCCTTGTTGGGTATTTTGTTGGGAGGACTCCCCTTGAAAGTGTGCTTAAAGAATGGGTCCACAAGGCCTAGGTCCCTCATGGGGTCCATCTTGATATGGTCCAAAATTTAACCAAGGGTTTTTTCCTTTTTCATTTTGTGGAGGTCAATCATGTTTAGGTAGTCCTGAATCATGGTCCTTGGTATGTTCAGTCTTCTTTGTTGGTTTTCCAGTTGTGGACCTAGGACTTCACTATCTCAGATGACACCAAGTCATGAGTCCTAGTCTAGATTGAGTTTCTAGGTTTTCCTTTTCCTTGTGTGCCTTTTATAAGTCATATTGCATCATCTCTAGGGAAGGTCATTTGTATTGAGCTAGATAGGTTTTTTTAGGTCTGACCCTAGAAATGGGTCTGTGTTGAAGTAGACCTTTCATAAGATTTGAAGGACTCCATTGATATTCAAATTGGATCTCCCTAGCATACCTACGAGATCACTTATTTTAATCTTCAAAACATGTGTGATAGATGCTAGTCCACAGACCATAAGATCAAGGACTACCCTTTACGTTGCCTCGTAATCCTTCTTTGCCACAAGAGTCAAAAAAGCCCGATTAGGTGGATAATTTTGTTTCCAAACATGACTATAAATGGACCATGGTTATGAACCATAAACACAAATCCAGTGGCTCTAGGATGACTTCCAAATTCTCTGAGCTAGCTAAAGATGTTTCAAACTCTTCAGTGAATGGGAAATAGGCCTCAATAGGGTCTAGCAATATTCTGGCATGACCTAGGCCTAAGGCTACACCTCAGCCTTTTGTTGTCATGATAGAACAACCAAATTATTTTCCTCCCTTGGTGAGAGCTCAACAATGGTCTCGTAGTCCTTCTCTGCCTCTAGAAGGAGAATATGTGCAAAAGAAATGAAGAGTTTCCTCTCTAAACATTCAAATTGTGTCAATTCCACCAAAAAAAAATTAGAATCGCTGCTGTACTTTGAATGAGGAGCCGGACTTCGATGATATGGAGGATTTCCACTCATGAATTTCCTCTCATGAAATGTTCGAGGTCTGATAGACCTCTCTAGGAAGTATTTTATTAGGAATACTTTGTAGAAGTATACTGGTATTGAAGTGCTTTGTCTCCAAGAAGTTAAAATCTCTGGGTTTTTTCTTGCGTCAGCTTGTCATTCTATTTAGCCAGCCAGTCAATTTTTTTATACTAATCATGAAGCTAGACATGGTGGTGTTGTCACCATTTTATCCCCATGGTGGCACACTTGTGTGGTTGACCATGGGTTTGACCCCGCACATTGGCTCGTCTAGATCCTCCTTAACATTGATAATCACTCCTTTGGGATTATTAATGTATATGCTTCTAATGATGTTGTGGAATGCTCTTTGCTTTCGCATTGGATTGTTGATTCATTTCAAATTGGTACTTGGCTTTTGTGTGGGGTTTTCAATATGGTTGAGATGGCATATGATAAATATGGCACTCTACCATTCAGATGGGAAACTGGTGAATGGGAGGCATGGTTTTACATGTGTAATAAATTGGGGCTCTTTGATCCTAATATTGGTCACCACCATTCTCATTCCCTTTGGCACACTTGGTGTAATTATCGAGCTAGCTTTGATAGGATATTTAAGCGCATTGATTGTGCCATGATCTTGGCTCAATCTTTCTTCTCTTTTGATATAACTTTGATCTCAATTAAGCTATTAGTTGATGTGTCATTGTCAGATCATTTCCCCATTTATTTTTGCATTGAATGGGAGACAAGACAACCTTGTGCCTACAATAATCAGTTCTTTTTAACACATCTCTACTATGTCATTAGCCCAAGTTGGCCCACATTTGTAGGGTTTGGAATTTGGAGTGTAGGAAACCTCATAATGCCGGATATTTATCTACATTTATGGGCACTTGTTGGCCATTTTCTGCTGCTGGTCTTATGAGGCTACCATAGCTGACTTGAACCTAGCCACCGAGGCTCTGGCGGTTAGCCCTTTCTCCCCATCATTACAAGTCAGGGTGGTGGAATTAAGGCACAAAAAGAAAGTTGCAAACAATTATACTACTAGAGGTGCGCAAATCAAAGCCAGATTGCACTGGATAAAACTTGGTGACCATGCCTCCAAGGAGTATTGTTTGGCCCTACGTGTCAGGCACTCTTCTCCTAGCATCAAAAAAATTAAAGAAGGAACCCATGTGCTTTCTGTGCTAGCTGACATTTTTAAGGCCTTTGTTAAGAATTATGAACAAGTTTTTATTGCTTAGGAGTACAGACCATAGTGACAACAATCCTTTCAATATTGTCTTGTTGTTGTGCCAAATAGGCTATCTTCAGCCCAAAAAAACTTTTTACGAGAAATTGCTCACTTTTGAAGACTTGAAGGAAGCCATTCATACCATGGTAGATGACAACACCTAGGTGTTGATGGCTTCCCATGTCAGTTTTAGAAGGCCCTTTGGGACTACGTTGGGAAAGACCTCCACAAAGTTTATTTTGAGGCTTCTCATTCCAAAACCCTTGGTAACATTATTAATAAAGAAAATATTAAATTCATACCTAAGCCTAGAGATCCTAAGAATATTTGCAACTAATGAGCTATCACGCTCCTCAATGTCTTTTACAAGATCATACAAAAAGCTTTGGCTTTGAAAAATCACCATCTTCTACCTTAGATTGTGCATTTAGAGAAAACTGGCTTCATTAAATCCAAATTTATCCTAGATAACATTATTGATGTGTGGAAAGGTATGGAGTGGGCCAGGTGATTGAACTAGAAAGCCATTTTTCTCAAAATTGATTTTTCCAAATCCTATGACCACATTGAGTGGGCTTTCATTTTGGCCATGTTCAAAGCCTTGTTGTTTGGGCCTAACATCATTCAAGCTATCCAAATTTTTTTCTCAAACGCCTCTGCTTGCATCACCATAAATGGCTATCAATATTTTTCCTTTGGCTTGTTCCTCTCCATCCAGAAAGGATGTATGCTTGCTCCTTCTCTTTATGTTCTTGTTGTTGAAGGTTTTGTCTATCTACTTGCTAATGTGAATTCTCAACAACATGTTAGAGGCGTTGCCTTTCCTAATTCCCGGGCTCAACTTTTTAATGTCCATTTTTTTTATGAATCATTGCTCACCCTTCTGGAGGAGGAGAATAATATTAAGTTGTCTCTTGAATGTATTAACATTTTTTGTCTTGCGTCTGGCTCTTCCATTCAATGGCATAAAACATTGTGTTACAAATAGTTTATTCTACCCACTCCTCACTGGTTTTAGTAGTACAATTGTAACTAGATTGGGCTAGGGGAAATCTCTTAGTTTTTTGGAATTCCCGTCGCCTTCTAGACCTCTGCAGCTTAGTTGTGGCAAGCTATTCTCTTCAAGATTCAACAAAATTTGGCCTACTAGATTATCAAGCCTCTTTCTCTAGTAGGGAAATTCCAAGTGTGATCTAAGATCTTGGTTGCTACGCACATTTATTACTTGTGTTGGGCTCCTTCAAAAGCCACCTATGTGAAGCTTGAAAATTTATTACGAGACTTTCTTTGGGCCTCTACAGAGACCCATACAAGGTTTCACCACATTGACTAGGAGTTTTTCTTCTTCCCAGATATTCTAGATGGATTGGTCTACTTTCCACTCAACAACAAGGGACTGCCTTGTGTGTGAAATGGAAAATTACATCCCTTACTCGAGATGAAGCCTGGAAATTTCTCTAAAGGAATTACATTCAATCTCGATTTCCTATTCATAGACTAGCCTAGAAGGGGATTGGCTTTCAAACCCTTGTAGTTATGAAGGAACCAGTTCAAATTGTGGGAACTTTCATGGCCAAGAGAATTTGGAGAGCCTAAGAAGCGGTTAAGCCTTGGCTTTGTTGAGCCAGCTCTAATTTTTGACGGAACTTTTAAAATTTGTCAAAATTTCGCCAGGTTTTGGGCATGTTTGTTCATCTTTTGTGACTGGGGGGTCTAATGTTCATGGTTTAGGGTTTTTGTTACCTAGGTTAAATTTGATTGTACTAATTAAACCCTTACATTATATTTTTGTATTGACCTATTATTAGGGGTTAGTGGTCTCTTAAGTCATCTGATTGAGCCTTGTGTTTTGTGCTGTTACCGGCCCCTTCACCCAACCTATCAGTTTTTTCATTACATTCGGGTGTTAATATTATTTTTCCTAAAATAGGTGGATTTTTTCATATGTTTGGAATTTGGCCTAATATTTGTGTCTCCGAGGGTTTTTTTTCATTTCTCCCAGTCGGCCCCACTATTATAAATAACTTTTCCATATGCAGATTGGCGGGCCATCGGATCATGGGATAGAGATCTAGACCGTTCCTCGTAGACCTCGCAAGTTTTCTTATTGATGTCATTAAAGTGGTGCAAGGCATACAAGATGCCACCATCTATCAGGTATGGTGGGGTGGGGCTTGTTCTGATGCACTAGCAGTGATAAGTGGATGACATTTCAATGGTGGATGTTTAATGATGGGGATTAATGATGACCATTCCTCGCCAGCCTCGCACGATTGGATTAATGTTTTTGAAAGTGTTGCGAGATGTGTGAGTTGGTGACACATTGCCTGGCTCCATGGTACAAGGTGGTTGGATGGGGCCCACTACTGGTTTGTGGGTCTTTGACTGCATGGTGTGTGATTGGCTGTCAGGTTTTCCTAGTGGTGATGTGGGTTCTTCAATGATCTTTCACTCAATCTGAGTCATCCAATGTGCCATGTCTTTTCACATTGACGATCTTAATTCAAAATTCCAATTTATCCATGTGAGGATTATTTGTGCTCTACAATTTATATTCATTAATGGTGCAGGTCTTTCAGTGGATCTCATCTTGATTTCCTTGTGTGCAAGCAATATTCACCTAATAATCATAATGGGTTGTACATCATTTTCCATGAGCTTGGAATTATTCTATGGTGGCAACGTCAGCCACTAATCGCTCACTTGCTCATACTATAATTGGAGCACTTAATGTTCCATCCACTGGCTTGCTCGATAATTGCTTGCTAATCACTCATTGGCATCATTGCATTTTGAGTGTTTGTTTGCAGATGATTGATTTTTGTTGCTGAGTTTGAGCTTGTGAATTGGATGGATAAATTAGTGGTTCTTGCTTCCCCTATACGACAAAGCGCCAGGACGGGTGCAAATAATTTGTAGAGAGAGGAGAAGCAAACTATTCCTGGTGCTCCTGGAATAGTTAGTGAAAGGGTTGATAAGAGGTTTGGATGTTGCAAGTCACCTGTTTAGCGTTCTTCAGGCTCTGGTGGTGAAGGGTCTAAAACTAATTCAGACTACCATAGTTACCTCGTGGCCCTGATTGAAATCATGGGAGTGGACGAGGAGGTCCTTGTTGTTCCTCCAATTTATTTGATGGTACCATGTGATGTTGTTGGGTCTGGTGTTGGTGCAAGAAAGGTAAGGTAATGGTATTGCTTCATACTGAAGCGAGGACCAGGAGCGATCTCCTATATCAGGGCTACATGGTTACTCATGGTGCAATAAATTGATGTGGTTGATTGGGTTGTGTTTTTTAATTTTTGATGTTGTTTCGGTGGTTCGGGTTGGATGTGGATGTGTGCATGGGTGAATGTGTTTGTTTTTGTTCTATCTAGTTGGTTACAGGGGTGTAACCATTTTGATTCCTCTATTTATATTATGGTTACATTTGATGATAATGAATTTTGAAATGTAATCTGATTTTCATTTGATTGGGATGAAATTCATTTTGGAATTAACAATTGAGCCTGATGCTTGTTGCTCTCCTGATCTATAAAGGAGATTTCAAGGCTCATTGTTAAGGTCAGATTTTTGAGTCCTGAAATTTAGACTGTGTATAGTTAGAATTATAGTGTGGTATTTGGAAGGTTGTAGCTAGGAAATCATTCTAAGTTGGGTATTGTATAAGATAAGCATGCTATGCTTATTGTAATTACTGATATTGAAACAAATCTAAAAAAATTAAGACAATTTCTCTCCTTTGTACGTATGACAGATTGTGAATGGATTTACCAATGGTTACTTCACTCACCTTCAAGGGTGTGTAATTCATTTTCTTGCTTTAACTTAATGAGTTAATCAAATTCTTGAAAAGGAATTACAGGTCTGTGATAATGTGCTTAGGATTTGCTAAGGAGTGTTCTTTTGAATACTGTAAAATCTTATAATGTAAGGCATTATAATGATAAGTTCAATAATATCAGGGTTATGTTTTATGTGACTCTCGCCCAATTGGATGAGGCACTGGTTAGTTCATTCAAGATCCTTTTAAAAGTAAAAAATGGTAGCTCTAAATGTGAAGGTTCATACTTAGAACATTTTCAAAAAATCAAATTCTATCTCTTTTGAGATACAAATCTTATATTAAATTGGCTTTCCTAGCTTTAGATAGTTGTTCTTATTCTTTGGTTTGCCAAAACCTAGATAGATGCTATCTAGTTGCATTGATATGAATACATATGTGTATAGAAGTGTTCTTGAGGCATGAAGCATTTTTATGAACACATATAGGAACACACTCCTTGGTTTCACAAAGCCAAAAGTGTAGGAGATCTTAGTCTTTGATTGAATCTTGTTAGTTGGCCACTAACTTCATGAATTCTTGAATATAGAGGTTGACAGCCTCTTAGAGAATTACGAAGCCTTACTGGGAAAATTAAAAAACCAACAGAATGGCAACACTATTGGGGATCGAACCTAGAATCTCTGGTTGTAGACGGTGTTGTTTTAGAGTTATTAAAATCTTGAAATATTGTTTGTAACTAGAGGTTGAAAATTATTGAATTATTTTCCTGCCTAAGTCACTAGCTAAATGGTGATTTCATTGGGAGAACTGATAAATTTAAAAGAAAAAAGAAACCACAGAGGTAGGTGGTGGCCTTCCAGACTCATCTATTTGGTGGATCTAAACTTTAAGTTTGGATGGTAAGAGGTTATGGATTTGGAAAGGATTGGTAAGAGAATTTGAGTGTGACTCTATTGTGGATGAAGACCCAGAACACGATTATTTTTTTTTGAAAGGGAATTTCATATTCTTTTGAAATTCAGTCCTCTATTGAAGAGGTGTCGACTTTGTCTATAGAACCAATTGATATACAAGGAAAAGTCTGAGATCTGTAACATTTACAGTTAGGGAGAGAAGGTTAACAAGTGCTGCTTAATTTCTAGGTATTCTGATTAATCTAAACCGATAAGTATTTTGATTAAATGAGAAGTATTCATAACTAGGGATGATGAATGGTTCCTAATTAGATGATTTAGCGTTAACAAAGGAACAATGGTTAGTCTTTCCATACTTCTAATAGTGTAATATCTAATATGATCTAAGAAGTATGTTTATGTTGAATTATGCCTCTAAAAAAGCTGAAGGCATAAGTATTCCAGTCAGTATTTTAGAATCATGGTTGAGTGAGTCAATGATGCACTTGATAACCAAGTATGAAGTTGATAGTGATTGAATGGGTATAAGAAAGTTCCCTTATGAGATCGAAAATACAATTATATGAAGGGAACAAGTTTCACCAATCCCTTTAGGGGATTTTGTGATTCAAAGGTATATGCCATTTATTTTTAGTGGTATTAAGGGTTTCCCTAATCTGATTCCTAAGAAGATTAGGAAATATTTGCCTAACTTCATAGGGAAAAGTTTAGAATCTACCTCTAAGAATTTAAAAAAATTCATGGATGTGATGGGGGATTATGAAGTCAGTCATGAGGATGTTGTTATGAAAATTTTTGTGCAATCCTTGAAGGATGATGCCAAGGATTGGTTCTCATACTTGCCTACATGTTCTATTAACTCCTGGAATCAGTTGATGGTTTTTATTGAACAATTTGGTGAAAGAGTAAACCCAAGCATGGTAAGAAAGGGTTTTATGGGAATCCACATAAGAAAAGATGAGCTAGTCCCATCTTTCAATCTCAAGTTTTCAAAAGTTGTAAGAGAAATTTTTGAAGAAATAAGACCAAATGAGGCTGAATGCTTGGTTGTATATCTTGGTGCTTTTGACAATAAAATGAGTTACTTATTAAGAGATATGGAACCTACAACCTTTTATCAGGCATATCTAATGGCTATGGACATTGAGAAAAACATAAAATATGTTCAGAAAATGTGTTTCAACTTCTAGTTTGAAATCCCTATTTTAATGACTTGGTGAAATTCTGGCATTTCTGCAATTTACCGCCATACCGCAATGGTCTCCTTTTGTGTTTTGGAAGTACCATGGTGAAGAGTTTAGTATTTACCACCTTACCACTCACGGTCTCCTTCCTCACCGCGATGGTCACGGTATCAGTCTCTACGGCTTATTCTAGCTCTCGCAGTGACGGTTCAACGATTATCGCCATACCACAGGTGGTGGGTTCACTCACCGCAGTAGCATGGTGATACCACCTGCGGCTGGGTCTAGCAATTACTGCCCCTACTGCATCCAATCAAGAGACTGATCATGGTAGGACTACCAGCGGTCTGGCTGACGGTTACCACTCTACCGAGGGATCGCTGTCGGCCCCCACGGTAGCGTGGTAAGACCATCAACGGTCCCACTGACTAGTCACCACCACACCACGGCCATGTCCATTGACTATAGTGGTAGCATGGTGGTGTCTTTAGTGGTGAGGTGGATGAGCTTAGAGGAGTTTCTGGTGAGGTCGAATGAGCTCACCGCTATACCGCAGGGTGACTCGGGTAGCGCAGTGGTAGCACAAGTATGGTCAATGTGAGCTCGGTTGAGCTCACCGCCATACCGTGAGCTAGTCAATCGAGCTCAGCGGTAGAGTGGTAAGAGCTCGGATGAGCTTGGTTGACTT
This sequence comes from Sequoiadendron giganteum, assembly GCA_007115665.2. Taxonomy (NCBI): domain Eukaryota; kingdom Viridiplantae; phylum Streptophyta; class Pinopsida; order Cupressales; family Cupressaceae; genus Sequoiadendron; species Sequoiadendron giganteum. Next base: position 122,183,842 of record CM021102.1, read on the forward strand.
ACCACCATACCGTGAGTTGGTCGGATGAGCTTGGTGGTAACCCGATAAAGACTTGGAGAGCTCGCTCGAGCTCGGGGCTAGTCTTGACCAAGTTGGACTCGGTGTCAAAACCAAATAGCGAATGGAATGCGGACATGTGGCTTAGTGTCAAAGCAATAATTGGCTAGAGGCTAATGTCATTATAGCAGCAATTCCAGGTCAGCTTAGGGTGGCGAACAAGACCCGATTTGGGTAAAGGAGTTATGGCTTGGGTGGCTCGATGCAGGAAGATCGGTATGGGCAGATCATGGGTGCGATTGAATCAGACATGATTGTACCTAGTGATCGGTAATTGTCTGATAGAATTAAATGCAACATCTGACTTAAGGAAGTAGACGGACATATTGCAAATGAGAGAGTTCAAACTGTATGTGTTAGAGATAACATTGTAACAAAGAGATAATTCAAGTGTGACTATTGTGAGTTGAACAGAGAAGATTGTAATTTTTTATGTAACTATTTTGTTACTATAATAAAAATTGTCTGGACTTTGTGTGGTGGGTTTTTTACCATAAAAGGTTTTCCCATGTATATCTTGTGTCAATCTATGAATGCTAATTTCTATTATCTAGTTTACATGCATGTACTCATCTCAAGTAGTTTTAGAATGCTATTGAAGCTGGTTTATGGTCTTCTCCTCTATTGTATTAGTGTTAAGGGAATGTATTCCGTAATGTTGGGTCTCTAGATCCATGCCTATTTTTCCCTTCAAGTGATATCAGAGCGTGGCCAATTATGTTATCCTTGTAGGAAAGATTATTTTTTTGTGCTAATATTGTTTCAGTGGGAGTCTTGCATTGTTAGAACTTGTTTATATTTGAGATGGAAAGTACATCTGGTAGAGTAGACATTAAAAAATCTAATGGCAGATGGATGTGAAGACAACATTTCTCCATGGTGAGCTAGAAGAAGAAATCTACATGTCTCAGCCTAAGCATTTTGTTGAAAGAGGTAAACAAAATCTGGTCTTTAAGTTGAATAAATCTCTCTATGGTTTAAAAAAATCTCCTAGAATGTGATACCAGAAATTTGACACGTTTGTGTTGTCAATTGGATTTGTGAGATCAAAATCTAATCATTTCATTTATTATAAATCTGAGAATGATCATGTGCTTGTTATTACCCTATATGTGGATGATATGTTATTCATTGGAAATAGCAAGACTATGATTTATGATTTTAAATCTTAGTTGTCTACAAAGTTCAAAATGAAAGATCTTAGTGCAGCTAGGTACATTCTTGGAATGGAGATTACCAAGGATAAAACAAGTAGAAAGCTTTGGGTCAGTCAGAGTAAGTATGTGAAGACAATTCTAGAGAGGTTTAGCATGAATGATTGCAAGCAGCTTGTTGTTCCAATCATGCATGGAACTAAGCTATTTGTTGAAGATTGTCCCAAATCTACTACAGAGATGGAGGACATGACCAGTGTGCCTTATGCAAGTGTTGTTGGAAGTTTAATGTATGCTATGGTCTGTACAAGACCAGACATTGCCCAAGCAGTGGGAGTTTTAAGCCGATTTATGGAAAATCCGGGAAGATCACATTGGGATGTTGTGAAGAGAGTATTCAGGTATTTGAAGGGGACTTCAGATTATGCACTATGTTACCATGGAAATATGGTTACATCATAGAGGGCTCTCAGCATTCGTGGGTATGTTCATTCAAATTGGGTAGGGGACATTGACAACAGGCGATCGACCAGTGGATACACTCTCATTCTTAATGGTGGAGAAATCAGTTGGACGAGAAAGCGACAAGTTGTAGTTGCCTTATCCATGATAGAGGCAAAGTACATGGGCACAAATCATGCCTGCAAGGAAGTGGTTTGGTTAAACCATTTGTGTTCAGACATCAGATTCAACACTGGGCAGATTTCAATCTATTGTGACAATCAAAGTGCCATTTGTTTGGCAAAGAATCCGACCTTTCATGCCAGAACCAAGCACATTGATGTGCAATATCATTTCATAAGGGATATGGTTGAAGATGGCAAGGTCAGTCTGGAAAAGGTGGACACCTTGAAGAATGTTGCAGATGCTTTGACAAAGCATGTTAGCATAGACAAGTTCAGATGGTGCACAGAATCGATAGGCCTTGGGGCCTACGACATACAATAATTTTTAAGTCATGGGGAAGTTGGAAGTGTTTTCCAAGTGGGAGCTTGTTGAGAAAATGTGTCTCAACTTCCAATTTGAAATCCTTGTTTTAATGACTTGGTGAAATTCTAGCGTTTTTGCAGTTTATTGCCATACCGCAGTGGTTTCCTTTTGTGTTCTGGCTGTACCACAATGAAGAGTTTAGCAATTACCACCTTACCGCTCGTAGTCTCCTTCCTCACCATGGTAGCCACGGTATTGGTCTCTATGGCTTATTCTGGCTCTAGTGGTGACGGTTCGACGGTTACCGCCATACCTTAGGCGATGGGTCCACTCACCATGGTAGTGCGGTGAGACCGCCTGTGGTTGGGTCTGGTGGTTACCGTGGTAGCACAGTAGGACTGCCAGTGGTCTGGCTGACTATTACCACCCTACTGCGGGGTGGCCTTTCGGCCCCCACAGTAGTGCGGTAAGACCGTCAGTGGTCTCACTAACTGGTCATGTCCATTGACTGCAACAATAGCGTAGTGGTGTCTTCAGTGGCGAGGTAGATGAGCTCGAAGGATTTTCTGGTGAGCTCGGATGAGCTCACCTCTATACCACAAGGTGACTCGGGTAGTGCAGGTATGGTCGGTGTGAGCTCAGTCGAGCTCACCACCATACCACAAGCTTGTTGATCGAGCTCGGCAGTAGAGTGGTAAGAGCTCAGATGAGCTCGATTGACTTACCAATATACCTTGAGCTGGTTGGATGAGCTCAATGGTAATGCGGTAAAGACTTGGAGAGCTTGCTTGAGCTCAGGGCCAGTCTTGATTGAGTTTGACTCGGTGTCAGAAGCGAATAGCGAATGGAATGCAAACACGTGGCTCAGTGTCAAAGCGATAATTGGCTAGAGGCCAAAGTTGTTGCAATAGTAATTGCAGGTTAGCTCAGGGTGGCAAACAAGACTTGATTTGGGTAAAGGAGTTATGGCCTGGGTGGCTTGATGTAGGAAGATTGGTATGGGCAGATCATGGGTGTGATTGAATCAGACATGATTGTACCTAGTGATCAGTAGTTGTCTAATAGAATTAAATGCAACGTCTAACTTAAGGAAGTAGAAGGACATATTGCAGATGAGAGAGTTCGAACTATATGTGTTAGAGATAACATTGTAATAGAGAGATAATTCAAGTGTGACTGTTGTGAGCTCATTAGAGAAGACTTTAATTTTTTATGTAACTATTTTTTTACTGTAATACAAATTGTCTAGACTTTGTGTGGTGGGTTTTTTACTTAAAAAGGTTTTCCCGCATATATCTTATGTCAATCTATGAATGCTAATTTATGTTATCTATTTTACATGCATGTACTCATCTCAAGTAGTTTTAGAATGCTATTGAAGCTAGTTTATGCTCTTCTCCTCTATTGTATTAGTGTTAAGGGAATGTATTATGCACTGTTGGGTCTCGAGATCCATGCCTATTTTTCCCTTCAAAATACTCAATGATGAAAGGGTATCTAGCTCCAAGTGTTGGTTACCCTGGCACATCTCATACTAGAAAATTATGGAGTTGGCTACAAAGGACACTTGTTATGATAAGAATTCTTTGGCAAAACTAATCCATCCATCATTACAATATGAAGGTAATGATGAAACCCAAGTTGAAAACCAACTTGATTTGAGTAGTGATGATCAAAAATATTTTGTGCAAGAATTATATGAGATGAAGAGACAAGAGGGAGAATCACCATACAAGCTATTTTTGAGATTTTTGGATGCTTTGGTAGAAGTTCCCAAAGATTTTAGACTTGATGATTTTGTATGCATTGATTTTTTTTGTGATATTTATGAATGTGGGTTGAGTGTTTTTCCAGAAGAACTAAAACCTGGTAACCTTGCCCAAGTCCTTAAATGGATAGAGATTGCGGAATCAGCAAAGTGTGTATATGCATAAAATGTAGATGACACTTGCCCTTTTGAGGAGTGTTGGACAACTCTACAAAAGCTTGAGGAGAAAGATGGTGGAGGACGAAGCGAGACACCAAGTGCTTTCCCATGTCATGATTACAATACACATGTCACCAAGGTTTTATTACAGGCTAGTGATTGTGAATTTAGAAGTGATGATTTCCTCTCTAAGGATGATATGGAAACATTTTCCTTACCACAATCTTGTGGTAATACAGAGCCTCATGATGTCATTTGTGTACAAGTGAGGGGAGAAATTTTGAATGATGAATATTTGGAGTACACTCCAGATGTGCTAGTGATGGAGCATGTTTATTGTGTAAATGATGAGGAATTTGAAGAAAATGAGGTATGTGTTCAATACTGTGATCTAAAGAACAATAGTGAAGGTAACCAACACAATGATGAATGTATAGGTGTTATTGATATTGCTGGTGAAAATTTTTCAGTTTGTGCTGAAATTTTCACTTATAAATTAACACATACAATAGGTGGTATTGAATGTGAGGAGGTGAGTGCACACAACTATTTCTCTATTTATCTTGTTGAATTTCATTTGCTAGATCCTACTTTTGAGGTGTTTCATTTGGAGTTGGATGATGGGATACAATGGGAAATATATTGTGAGAAGCTTGAGATGAATGTGTTCACACACTTTCTACAGAAAGATGTGACTTATGATTCCCATTTCTATAATATCAGGAAGTGTTTCAAGACATCTGAACATAAATTTTGGCAACCAGGCTTATGTTGTAACCATCAAGGTGAGGATTACCCAAATTATGCACCTTCTATTTTATGCAACAATGGTTTGCACGACATGCACACAATTTTCTATGAGAGTTTTCAGTTTGATGTGCGAACTGATTTTGATGCCAAGTTTTGTGATTTCAAAGATAAAATGGATTATGAATGCTTTTGTTTCTCAATTCAAATGAATAAGCATTCAATGGAACATGACCATGAGCAACCCAAGGTAAGGTGTCGTTGTAGTCATGAGTTGTAGTTAGTGTCTGGATACAAATTGTTGACTGATGGAATGGACATAAATATTGGAAAGCATTATGATTCTTTGGGGCATGTTGATTACTTGAATGACATATGGGAACTTAAGGGAAAAATTTGCAGATTTCGTCTAATCTAGGTAGCAGATAATTTTGTTTTTGACAGGGGTAAATTCTGGTTTCCCTTGTTTGGGGGCTTGGGGACACCAAGTTGGATGTAAACAAGTTTCTAATGACAACATGATGGAGCATTCTTCAAGACACGTATGTGATTCAATGTTGGGTCTGCTCCCACGAGATCTAGGTTCTTGTTATGCCCACAGGGGGACATACATCCCCAGTTGGAGCCACTGATGGAACTTTTGAAATTTGTCAAAATTTTGTCGGGTTTTGGGCATGTTTGTTCATCTTTTGTCACTAGGGGGTCTAATGTTCAGGGTTTTGGGTTTTTGTTACCCAGGTTAAATTTGATTGTACCAATTAAACCCTTACGTTATATTTTTGTATTGACCTATTATTAGGGGTTACCGGTCTTTTAAGTCATCTGATTGAACCTTGTCTTTCATGTTGTTACCGACCCCTTCACTTGACCTTTAGTTTTTTCATTCCGTTCAGGTGTTAATATTATTTTTCCTAGAATGGGTGGTTTTTTCCCTATGTTTGGACTTTGGCCTAAAATTTGTCTCTGAGGGTTTTTTTTCATTTCTCCTAGTCAACCCCACTATTATAAATAAATTTTCCATATGCAGAATGGTGGGCCATCAGATCATGGGATAGAGATCCAGACCATTCCTCATAGACCTCACAATTTTTCTTGTTGATGTCATTAAAGTGTTGCGAGGCATGCGATATGCCACCATCTATCAAGTACGGTGGGTTGGGGCATGTCCCAATGCGCCAGCAGTGATAGGTGGACATCATTTCAATGACATATGTTTACGATGGGGATTAATGATGATCGTCGCTCAATGGCCTCGCATGATCAGATTAATGTTTTCGAAAGTGTTGCGAGATGTGCGAGGTGGTGACACGTTGCTTGGGTCCATGGTACAAGGTGGTTGGATGGGGCTCAGTGCTAGTTCGCGGGTCTTTGACTACATGGTGTGTGATTGGTTGTCAGGTTCTCCTAGTGGTGAAGTGGGTTCTTCAATGATCTTTCATAAAATCTGAGTCATCCAATGTGCCAGGTCTTTTCACATCGATGATCTTAATTCAAAATTCCAATTTATCCATGTGAGGATTATTTGCGCTCTACAAGTTATATTCATTAATTGTCCAGGTATTTCAGTGGATCTCATCCTGATATCCTTGCATGTGAGCAATATTCATCTGATAATCATGATGGGTTGTACATTATTTTCCATGAGCTTGGAATTATTCTATGGTGGCAATGTCAGCCACTAATCGCTTGCTTGCTCATACTCTAATTGGAGCAATAAATGTTCCCTGCACCAGCTTGCTCGATAAATGCTTGCTAATCACTCATTGGCATCATTTCATTTTGATTTTTTGTTTGCAGGTGATTTATTTTCTTGTTGAGCTTGAGCTTGTAAATTGGATGGATAAGTTAGCAGTTCCTGCTTCCTCAGTATGACGAAGCACCAAGATGGTTGCAAATAATTTACAGAGGGAGGAGAAGCAAACTGTTCCTAGTGCTCTTGGAACATCTAATGAAAGGGTTGACAAGAGGTCTAGATGTTGTAGGTCACCTGTTGAGATTTCTTCAAGCTCTGGTGGTGAATGGTCTGAAATTGATTCAGACTATCGTAGTTACCTCATGGCCCTGACTGAGTTCATGGGAGTGGACAAGGAGTTCCTCATTCTTCCTCCAATTACTATGGTGGGACCGTGTGATGTTTTTTGGGTTTAGTGTTGGTGCAAGCAAAGGTAACGTAATGGTCTCACTTCATACTAAAGTGATGAATAGGAGCGGTCACCTATATCGGGGCCTTGTTACTCATGGTGCAAGAAAATGATGTGGTTGGTGGGGTTGTGTTTTTTTTCTTTTTGATGTTGTTTCAGCGATTCGGGTTGGATGTGGACATGTGCGTGGGTGAATGCGGTGGTTTTTTTTCTAATCGCCTGGTTATAGGGGTGTAGCCATTTTGATTCCTCTTTTGTATTATGGTTACATTTGATGATGAGGAATTTTGAAATGTAATCTGAATTTCATTTCATTGGGATGAAATTCATTTTGGAATTAACAATTGAGCTCAATGTTGATTGCTCTCCTAATCTATAAAGTAGATTTCAAGGCTCATTCTTAAGGTCAGATTTTTGAGTCCTAAAATTTAGAATGTATAGTTAGAATTATATTGTGGTATCTGGAAGGTTGTAGCTAGGAAATCATTCTAGGTCAGGTATTGTATAAGATAAGTATGCTATGCTTGTTGTAATTATTGATATCAAAACAAATCTAAAAAAATTAAGAAAATTTCTCTCCTATGTACGTAGGACAGATTGTGAATGGATTTATCAATGGTTGCTTCACTCACCTTCAATGGTGTATTTGAATGTGTAATTCATTTTCATCCTTTAACTTAATGAGTTAATCAAATTCTTGAAAAGGAATTACAGGTTTGTGATAATGTGCTTAGAATTTTCTAAGGAGCATTGTTTTGAATACTGTAAAATCTTATAATGTAAGGCATTATAATGATAAGTTCAATAATATCAGGGTTATGTTTTATGTGACTCCCGCCCAATTGGATGAGGCACATATTAGTTCATTCAAGATCCTTTTTAATGTATAAAACAATAGCTCTAAATGTGAAGGTTCATAGTCGGAACATTTTAAAAAAATCAAATTCTCTCTTTTGACATACAAATCTTATACTAAATCTACTTTCCTAGCTTTAGATAGTTGTTCTTATTCTTTGGTTTTCCAAAACCTAGATAGATGCTATCTAGTTGCATTGATAGGAATGCATCTGTGTATAGAAGTGTTCTTGAGGCATGAAGCATTTTTATGAACACATATAGGAACACCCTCCTTGGTTTCATAAAGCCAAAAGTGTAGGAGATCTCAATCTTTTACTAAATCTTGTCAGTTGGCCACTAACTTCATGAATTCTTGAATATAGAGGTTGGCAACCTCTTAAATAATTACGAAGCCTAGTGGGAAAATTAAAACACCAACAGTTTCCTTGACGGGCTTTCACTTAATCAACAAAATGTCTAGTGGTCACCCCTCTTTGTCTATAATGGTCAGCCATTGGCCAAATCACCTTGGCTTAAGGCACTAAGGCTCCACAAGAAAGCAATTCAAACTTTGCAACATGTGTTTCATAGACCCACAATGTGCATTATGTCGTGGGAAGATTTTTGTTCCCTCTACAATCTTCAAAACCAATACCATGATACTTATGATGGTCTGGTGAATGATATTTTTGTAGATATGCTTCATGAGGTGGGAATTCATGGGTCCAAGCCCTGGTGGAAGGACTAGAAGTGGTACCCAAACACCCCTTTCAGGAATTATAAGCGTGGGCTTGGTTATATGTGGCTTTCACTGCACTTTCTTATGATTGAAATCTAAACCAAAGGTGGAATCTTCAGTCCTCCACCCATTTCTGGTGAAAAAGATTCTTAGCCACTTGGTCTGCAATTTTTGGGACTAAACTCATCTATTTTTCTTGGTGTATTCTTTTTTAAGGCTTACTTGTGGGGTCTCAGCTCATTCACTTGGGGGTCCAGGACCCTCAGTGTCCTTTTTGTGGGAAATTTGAGTCTTTTAAGCATCTCTTCTATTTTTGTACTAGAGCTCAATAGCTTTGGAATTAGATTCATAACTTCTTTCAACCTTTCAGACTAGAACCCTTCTCTTGGCATATGGTTTTGTTGGGAGATTTGCCCAGGCCTCCTGCTAAATACACCCATCTTTGGCACACTTTTAGGGTGGAAATACTCTTCAATATTTGGAAAGATAGGAATTCCTACATATTTTCTTATATCCAAATAGATAAAAATGGGTATGTGCAAGATTATCATGGAAAAACCAGGCCCTCAAATGGTGATAAAATTCTGAAAAATCAAAGTTAGGAAACTTGACATAAAAATTTGAATAATTTATCTATATTATTTCAAAACTATGTAAGAATAGAATCTATAGAAAATTGAATTTAGTTTCTAAAATACTAGGTTTATTTTTTATTTTTTAAAATTTATTTGGTGAAAATTTGAAATTTCAATGTAGTAGTGTTTAAATTTCAGGGAAAAAATAAGAAGTAGGTATCTGTCTGACCACCCTAACCACAATAAAATGATAATATTTTTTTATAATATTTTGGATATAATTAGAGGAATCATGTCCCGATGTGATGCATAGTTTTTTTTAAATTTTTTTCGAGGTAAATAATTAATTATGAATTTTTTATTACAACTTTTTAAAAATATAAAAACGTGTATGTCTAGCCACCTTAACTTGGTCAAAACTTCATGAAATTCAATTTATTTTTTAATCCTATAGTATGGAAATCATAGAATATGACACATGTTTTGGATTCAAAAAAATTGATACCGTTTGAAAGCTATAGATGTTTTTCAATCAGCCTATCAATCAGGACTTTAGTCATAATTCAACTAGAAAATCAATAATAATTATTTATTAAATTCAAAGTAAAGCATAATTTATATTGGTGGAAATCTAAGAATCTCCTTTAACAACCCTTTTCGTTTCATCAATTTTTGGTAAAAAAAAATTTGTCAGCTACATGGGCTATCATATCACTTACATATCACCACTTTTTGGTCCATCATGATCTTGCACATACCCAAATGTTTCTTTATAATCTAAGGAAATTATTTGCTCTAATGTGACATTTTAGATACAAGTTCAAACCAATAAAGTTGCACTCGAGGTGTCTCAACTTCAGGTGCTTCTGGATCATTGGGGCAATGCCTCGTATACTGTGGCTTGGGTGCCTGCTTTGCCTACTTCCTCCTGCGACTGATCGCCCTCTCAGGGTCGACGACAGAGTGGATCTTCTCACCCCTACTCTCATCCTTCTCTTTGATGTGTTTATCCCCATCCTCAATAGTCTCGTTCTCCTCCTCCAAAGGTTGGCCAGGGGTGGCCCTCTAGAGGAGCGACAAGGAGTAGTAGTGGCGATTTCGAGTGGCCCTCTAATAATGCTCCTAGTAGTGGCTCTAGTTACCTAGACACTAACAAATGTTTTTTTCATCTAGTACTTGCAATATCGCCTCAATGCGATGAAATGAAAGATAAAAACAAAGAATTTGATGATGGTTGGGGTCCTCTTGACATTACTCTTGACCCCACTGATGTATGGGGGAATAAAATGGATGATAGAGACCCTCCTAGCTCTACTGGTACTGCTTCGGCCACTTAATGGCCTTTTTCCCTTTATTTTTCTAATCATGTACTTCTGGGCTAGGCCCATGTGACTAGTTCTTTTTGGATTTCTAGGCACTGCCCATGTGACTCTTAGGGTGTGCCTTACCACCCACTTTTTTGTTGTGAATATGTATTTTTATCTTTATAGTTAATATAGATAATTTCCTATTCATCAAAACAAAAGATACAAAAGATGTATCCTAAGATAGCCTTGCTAGTTAAGGGAGAGATTGAAATAATCCTTGAGGTTGGTTTCATAAGACCTATATATTACTCTCCTTGGATCTCAAACATTGTCGCAATTGTAAAACCTGACAATTATATTAGGATGTGTATGGATTTTCCTAATTTGAATAAAGCATCTCTAAAAGATGATTTTCCCCTTCCTAATATCGACATGATAGTTGATTCGACTGAATGACATACTTTTTTGTCATTCATGGATAGATTTTCCAAATAAAATCAAATCTTTACCAACCCTCAAGGTCAATATAAAACAACATTTACAAAAATTTGGGGAACACTTTTTTGGGTCATGCTACTTTTTGGATTGAAGAATGTAGGTGCAACATATCAATGAGCTATGACATTAATATTTCACGATTAAATACATAAGATTTTGGAACACTATGTTGATGATATTCTAGGCAAATAAATAATAAGACAAGATAATGTGAATGTCCTTCAGAAAATCTTTGATAAAATATGAAAATACATGGGGTTGAATCTGAAAAAGTGTGTCTTTGGTGTAGATAGTGTAAAAATTCTAAGTTTCATCATATCTCATAGAGGCATCGAGGTGGACATGAATAAAATTGATGCTATAGTTAACATGCCACCTCCCAAAAATATCTCTTAATTGCACACACTACAAGGGAGAATTTAGGCTATCCATCATTTTGTAGCATCTTTAGCTGATTGAACAATACCATTTACACATCTCCTCAAAAATGATGCGCACTTCGATTGGAATGAGGATTGTAAATAGCCTCTTCAGAGCTTGAAGGAGTATCTTGCAAGTCCACCTATTTTACAATCAACTATGCAAAACAAACCATTCATCCTTTACACAGCAAAATCAGCCCATTCTCTTGCAACAATGTTGGATCAAGATGAAAAAGGTAGAGAGCATCTTATTTATTACATTAGCTAAACTTTGATTGATTATGAGAAATGATACACAAAAATAGAAAAAGAATGTTTGGCTCTTGTACTCGCTACAAGTAAATTGAATCATTTACCATTGACAACATCCCACGAAAGGATAATTGGCATGTGGATGCAATGGAAAGAGTAGTTTTTCTTATATATTGCCTCAAGATCCTTCAAAATATTTCACATTTACTATTCATCCAATTATGAAACCGTTGATCGAGTCCAAAATTGTATATTTATTAATAACAACTATGGAAAGTTGTATTGAATGTTATTCATCGATATTTAATTGTTTAAAAGACAATACCTTTCCTGAGCCGACAACTAAAAATACTTTAGATCATCTTCGCAAGCTTACAACTAAGTATATCATTCTCACCGACATATTATATAGAAGATCATTTAATGGAATTTTACTTAGATGTCTCAAAGAGTCTGAAATCTACATAGCACTTGAAGAGGCTCATGCGGGTGCCTATGGAGGTCATTTTGGAGCAAGATCATTAGTGCAAAAACTTGTTCGCATGGGGTATTACTAGAGACATATGGAAAAATATTTCTTTGAATATGTTAACAGATGTCAAAAATTTCAAGAACATAGCAATTTGATTCATGCTCCTTCTTCTGAGCTTTAGGCCAAAATTATTATTTATCCACTCTTAGTATGGGGATTGGATCTAATTGGAAAAATCTCACCACCTTCCTCTACGAGACATACCTTTATAATCACCACAACAAATTATTTCAAAAAATGGGTAGAATCTATTCCTCTTCGATCAACAACATTTGATGTAATATGTCGTTTCATTTTGAAAAACATTATTGCTCACTTTGGACTTCCTTCCACATTGATTTCAGACAATGGGACACCATTTAAGAATAATGACGTGAAGAAATTCCTAGAAACCTTTAATATTCAACATCGCTTTTCAACACCTTATTACCCATAATCTAATGGTCAAGCTGAATCAACTAATAAAACTCTTAAACGAATCCTAAGGAAGATAGTAAACAAGCACAATAAGTATTGGCACACAGTTGACATATGTGTTATGGGCTTATCATACTAGTATCAAAAAATCCATCAAGAATACTCCCTATCACCTTGTCTATGGTACTAAGGTGATTATGCCTTTTGAATTAGAAATTCCTATGCTAAGGATTGCTCTTCAAAGACTTATTGATGACAAAAATTATAGATAAAAATGATTGCACTAGCTTGAGATGCTTGATGAACAGTGCATTAATGCTCTTGACCATCTCTAAGCTTATGCTAGAAAATTGCAACAAAGTTATAGTGATCATTTCATCCCACATGTATTCAACAAAGGTGATTTGGTCTTATTTGAAAATCAACATAACATTAATGCCAACCTAACTAAAAAGGGAAAAATCAGTCCTAATTGGTTAGGACCTTAAATAATTAATGGAAGTTTTGGTTCTGGTTCATACATGTTAACATAAATGGATAACAGACCCCTCAAAGACCCTATTAATGCCACACATTTGCACCAGTATTATGTTTAATTCTCTTGAATAATATGAATTATAAAGCAGTGGTGTTAGAGTTACTGGATAATATTCTATGTGCTCTCACATTGCTTCATTCTTGACAAACAGTTATTTGTGTGTCTTGACTACTAGAGTGATTATTTAATTCATTTTAAGTGATTACTTTAGATTTCATGCTATTAAAGTTCATTTTGTATGTTGTGTTAGATTAGATCCTTATATGCATTTAATGTTCTTTAATTAGATCATAGGTGCATTTAATTTAGCATAACATACTCAATCACAATATTGCATCTAAGAGAAACTAGAATTAATTTTAATTAGATCACATAAAACATGTCAAATCATGGAGAGATTCATTAAATATTCTTACAAAGATTATTTAATTAATTACATTACCATTTAAAATTCAACACATAAATAAAAGTAATAAAACATCAAATGCTCATACATATATATATATCAAAGTTTTGTGTACATGTCATCAATATATACAATGCTACTAAGATTTGTGACTGTCAAATCCCTTGGCACCTAGTGCTCGCATCTATCTTGTGACAGTCCATCAAGAGATAGTGGTATGTGATCGTGATCATGATCCGCTGAGTGTACTAAGAGAAAACTATAAGCCCCATACCTATCCAAGAGCCTCCTAATGCTCCCTTGCTATGTGATCTCTCTTTGCCTATAGCCTAGCTACCTCAGACAATAGTCTCTTAAACTTTGTTGGGGTGTGAGATGAATGTGCATCCTGAGCAGCATCGGCTCGATGGATGTTCCTCCTAAGACTCTCATACACTTCCCACATCCTGGAATATGGCTCGAACAACTCTAGGTCCTACTCCACAATGGGTGGGGGCATATATTCTGAGTCAATAGCCTCCTCGTTGACTGATGGGGGCACTATCTACTCAACCACTTGACGATAGAGATCATGGAGATCTCTCATAGATCTTGCAAGATAGAAACCATAAACATAATCAGTATAGATCATGATATATATATGTATATATAAAATAAAAGTATAAAACATAAGCATAAATCATAACAATAAATAAAATATCATCACCTAGCTATCTAGCAAGCTATGCGAAATTAGCCTCATTGTGTGTAGGGGGCATGGAGGATGTGCTAGCCTTTCCATGACTATGGGTACTGGTTCCTACTGCAGCTATTGATCATGATCTCATAACATGAATGGGAGATGGCTCTCCCCACTTGTGCCTCACTAGATCCTCATATGTTGCCTCACCAGCCTCACTCATCAACTACTCGTCATCGTCCTCGTACTCGTCTTGCTCATCCATTTGGAATACAAGAGCTAGTCATGATATTTTCCACCACTCCTCATAGTCATCTATGGTACTAATGTCATAAGCATTGGAGATTAGAGACATATCATGATCTGAGAACTCAGAGACATTGAAGACAACATCGTTGGCAATGAATCATCTAGAATCACCAAGTCTCTGGGAACTCTGTATTGAGCTCCCAAAAAAGGTTTGTGCCTTGGGTGTTATTTGAACCTAACCAAATTGACACATGACATGATCATAGTAGAAAGGTTGTACTATGTAATCGTGTCTGCCAATCAAGAACCTATCCATCTACAATATCCTCATCTATCTAGTCTCATCTGGCCACTATAGCACAAGATGATAAGGTATTCAAAGGATCTCATCCTCCTCCAGTCACTCAAATTAGACTCTCCAAAAGTGTAATTCACCATACTGCCAAAGTCACCATAGAGGATAGCTAAAAGCTTGAGGATACCCCAAGGCTATCGGACATGGGAACCCTATCGGTCTGGTACATGTGATGTTTTATAGATACCACACCTATAGAAGTGTATAGCATACCATGTTTTCCACCTCCCAAAATACAAATCATCCATCATATTATAGATGCACTAGGATGCTATGCACCTAAGCGTACACGGTCCTATGCTCTGCCATCCCATGAATCATATGTACTAGTCCTCCCTCTAGGTAGACTCCTCAGTTGTTAGGGATGAGTACTAGAGCTACTACCAACATCATAATCTGTGTAACTAGTGGGGCTCATGAGTATAAAAGCATCACCAGATCTATCTGTGCCCTCACCCTCTCACCATGCACTGGGCCTCCTAAGCAAAACTGCATGTTGTATTTCATCTCATGAAATGATCGCTCCACTTGGAAATCTAATCGTTCACCCTAAATCAGAACTCATAGTATATGGTGGATTTCCTCCAGTGTGATGGTGATCTCACCAGTAGGCAGATGAAATGTACATGTATCTGCATCCCATCCCTCTACTAATGACATCAACATCAGATCATGGTACCACATGGGGGGCATGAGGTATGCCTAGTATAATCCTATGGCCTACAAACTCGAGTTTTATCCTCCACTAAAAGAGTGGGGGCTAAATATTAAAGAAAGATAATCTATCTGCCACCCAAATGTTGTCGTGAATGAGTGGGAACCTAAAAAAACAAAAAACAAAAAATATGTCTTATAAGCAGTCTAAACTCTTAAATATTTATATCAAAAATCATAAAAGTGTACTAAATGTGTTCTAGTGTTCTTTCCTAAAGGTCCTAGACACTTTAGACCCCTTGTGGGATACTTTGCGAAGAAATGGGATAGTGAAAAAGTGGGACACTTTACGAAAAAAAGGGACACTTTGCGAAAAAAAAAGGGACACTGCGAAAAAAGGGGACAAAGCTAAGGCAGAAAAACTTGCTCACCTCATGATGGTGCTCATCGTGGGCCACTTGGTCTCACATGACGTCCAATCTCGCAGGCCTATAGTCTCATCGGCTCAAAAATTTTAGCTACTCCTCAATCACTTTCAAGCTACAAAAAGGTAAATGACAAAATAGTTACAATTTACTTCACTTTTTTCTCTCATATAAGTTAAAATTAGGGTTTTTACTATATTAGGGTTAAAAAGTGTCTTTCATACAAATCAACATAATGGGTGCTAGACACCTCTATTTTCAACATCGTTTGTTGCGTTGGAATCATGATTCCACTCCCGTCCTCATCCATTGTCTATTATTATGTGGTATGGTACTTGGAAATACCCTATGATATGACTTATCCTATTTGGCATGGTTAGAATACTACATTGATTCCACCTTCATAAAGCAAGCAGAATCAAGGGGGGCATCCATATACCCTCAAATTTTATTTGAAGAAGAAGTTAGATAAGACGATTCCTAGACAACTAATGAAATCATGTTGCAGGATAGCTATAGTGGGGGCTTCATTCTCCCATATTATGATTAAATGTATATGTGTATCCTTTTATGAAAAAAAGGCTATTATTGGATTCCTTTAGCTTGCATATTCACATAAAGTCACATGGGGGCTAAATGTAGTGTAGAAAGTTGTATGCTTTTGAAAGTGATGTAATTTCATACTTAATTTGGACCTATTTTGGCACCCTTTCATTAATTACACTTTAAAACCATCATTAATAGGCCCCATAAGACCCATTATCTCAAATCTCGAGGCCTATTTCAACTAAAAACCCAACAAAATCACTTAAAACACCAAAAATCCTGAAAACGCACCTCAAAAAAGCGAGGGAGGGACTCATTCACCACCTTGGGCGAATAAGTCCCCCTAAGTGGGACTCATTCACCACCTTTGGCAAATAGGTCCCCCTAGGTGGGACCCATTCGCCAAGGGTGGTGAATGAGTCCCATTTGGGGTAGTTTTCAAATTTGAGTGAGAAATTCGCCATTCTAATTCAAATTTTTCGTGGATGTCTACCTTTGAGATCTAGATAACAATCAATTAAGTGTTAATGCCTATATAAGCAAGTTTCTAAGTCATTTTTATCATCTAGCTAATCTATGCAACCATTTTAACGAGCAATTTTCAAGATCTAGGCAATCAGGAGCAAGTAATCAAGAAAGATAAAGTTGAAGCTTGGGAGCAGCATTAAAGCATTTTTGTAGGTCTTCAAGATCTAGCATTTTCAAAGGTTGATCATGGTTGTCTATGGTGAATCATGATTGATTCTAGGTTGGGGAGATACAACTAGTCATCAAGCCAAGCTTAAGGACTTGTTTCCTAAGTGATTCCATCCTCCATTATTTCTCTACTTTCAGCCTAAGGAAGGTACAAGCATCATTAGGGCTTATTTGGGGTGATTAGAGACCTCTCCAAGTGAGTCATCCCTTTTCATATTTCCATTCATGCATCATATTCATACACACTAGAATAGGATGGCATTGTGTTTTAGATTTATTAGTCTTAGATACACTTAAGACTAGGGTTTACATTCCTATTTACATGCATGTTTCATTTCTATCAAAGTTTAATTACCAAACTAGGGGTTTGATCAAGGCAAACCCCCCATTAGAAAATCAAGTTTATATTCTATTTTGCAAGTCTTTTCATAGATTTAGACCCAAAACTAAAGTTGGAAGGAAAGAGTATGTGTTGAAGTGCAAATCAAAACTTTAATTTCCCAGAAAAGTGGAATGGGATTGATTTGCCAAGAGTGGTGAATGAATCCTGTAGACACCTAAAATTGTCCATGTCATAATATTACCTAGTCGATACATGACTTTGTAAGACATTTTGTAATATTTTATCCTAAGTCATTACATTATCCCACTTATCTCATTTATTCCACTAAATCACCTTCCCAATTAATTAAATAAATCATTTATTTAATTAATTCCCCCTTCACATGTCTCAAAATAATTCAAATTAAATATTTGAATTAATCCCTTTTATTGTCACATTGCAACATGTGTCACATGACTACAACTCTTCACATGCATAAATAATTTAAATAATTTAATTATTTAAATTATGAGATTCCCACTCACATCCTATTTTTACCCCCATTCATTGTGCATCATAAGCATCTTTTCTCTCCAAATAAATAAAAGAATCCCACTTATTTCCTCACATCTTAATTTTAGCCTCATTTTATAACCCACTTAATGTGCGTCATAGGCACTAAAATAAAATTTTAATCCTAGCCATACATATCACAAATTTGACTTTTAATCTTGGCCATTGAATTGAATCAGCCTTCTCCTATAAATCAAGCCTTTCACAGGTCATTTGGGGAATCCTCTTTCAGCATCCTTACTCTGCCAAAATTTCTATCTATGTATCTATCTATCTATCTATCTATTTTCTTCTATTATCTTCATCTTATCGTTATGCTGCAAAATTGAGCAATCAACATATCAACATTCAAACCTTCAAAATCATGCATTCTCATGCAGGTGGAGAAGAGCAATTGAGATAAATCAAATCTAGCTTGGAGATCGGTTTGCTTTGCTTTCTTGTTTTGATTTTCATGCTAGTGTGTGCTCTATTGTGCTAGTTAGGGTTTTGATATCTTGTTATTCTAGTTTTATATCTTATTTTTCCTAACTACAAGTCCCACTATAGGTGTTTTCTAGATCTATTTATAGATTCAGATATCCTTTTCCCCGAAACAAGCTCCCGTGCAAAAATCTAGATTTGGCACTGATTCACCCAGATTGGCGAATGAGTTATAGTTGGTCAAAAAGGCAAATTTTCTAGTGTTTCAAAGCTGTAATTAGTCATTTCTAGATTTTAGGGGCATAATACTTATCTTATTGATTTTTTGTTATGTTTTATTTGCATTTATAGGTTATTTGGTAGGCCATTGCATTGAATTAGGGTTTTTCATTTCATCTTTCATTTCATTATCTTTTGGACCAATTCTAAACTTGGTGGTGAACCCCTCATTAGATAATATTCAGTGCCTAGAATAGCCCTCTTCAAAGATCTTTTTCTCTTTTGTATTGAGATGTCAAGGGTTTGTTCTTGAGTGAAAGTGAAGATTGTCATTCTAGGTTGTAAACCCTAGAAAAGAAAATAATTTTTCACCTTTCAAGGACAAAGGAGGGGGTCCCTTAGACCCCCCAAGTGTCATCATGCAATCGATAACCCCTATGAAAGGAGAAAAAACGATAACAAAAATAAAGAAATGGAGGGAGTAGAATACCATCATCCCCCACACCAACTCTTTGAGTATTTTATAAGTAAAATTAATATATTCTTAAAAAAATAAATTAATGTACTATCATACTTTCTTAATTACATGTTGTATATATTTATAGTCTATTGTATACATTATTATAATAGAAAGTTGCCAACTTATTAAAGATGTAATATTAAAGATGTATTTGATGATTTTAAATTTAGAACAATAGAAGTATGGAACGGATTGAGAAAAAAAAAATGATCTCTAACATAAAATTTAACATAAAGAACTTTCAAAATATAATTTAAACATGACATCTAAATACAATTTCAAAGTGCCCAATAAAATTAACTAAACAATATTATTAAATTTACACTTCTATTTAAATTTGAAGCATAGTGAAATATATTTAAATAAAAACAATGGTCCCATTAAACTGATACCAAAATTTTAGGAAATTGCAACGAATAAGGGTGGGGAATTTAATATGGTGATAGTGGTATGAGGGATTTAACCTCTAGAAGAAGTGGATAGACATGAATCTTAGTAGCTTTAGCCCACGAGGATTTTGACTAAATACAAATTCATAAAGACCAAACAAAAGTTTAGAGTTGAAACAGATAATCAGAAAACAATTTGACATGCGGAAAAAAGAGTAGCTTCTAGAGACCGGCCCTTCGGATCTAGAACAAGGTGGGCAGAACATTTATAGGTTTAAAATTCTAGCTAGTTTATTTTTATGAAAGATTTGTTGAATTTGTGATAAAAATTCCACCTACCATATGAAAAGTATTCAACCTGATATGGAATTTATTCCATTGTTAGGCTCAAGGGCTGCGCCAGTTACGGAGGAGCTAAAGACCAATTTTATGAGGAGTTTTTTTCGTAGAAATGATTTGTGATTTGTCTATATTCAGCAATCAGATATATGTTAGATGACTTTTGTGAGAATATAAAATTTACTTTGTATAGTTATGGGTTTGCGAGGGTATCAAATCTATTGTATATAGTTATTGAGTCGATCATTCAATTTTTATACACATTGGACTTTCTATTAGGCAAATGAATCTTTGATGGTTATTATAGGCACTTATAAAGTGTGTTGTTATAAGGTAAAAGGTGACTTACTTTCCTAATTTTGTTTTGGTCAAATTTTTGGATCAATTCAATATTTTGTACAAGTTTGGTTATTATAGACACTTATAAAGTGTGTTGTTATAGGGCAAGAAGTGACTTGCTCCCCTTGTCTTACTCAAATATATGGACCGATTCAATATTTTGTACAAGTTCAAAAATAATTCATATAATAATACAAATGTTTGGTTTGTCACTCTCAATGTATATGTTGTTGCCATGTTTTTTGAATATGATCGGACTCTTCATAGATGTGTCCTCGATGAATTTTAAATCATTCAAATGGATTTGTTTTTGTTCTTTTATAAAATATCTTAGCAGATAAATTTGACTATTTCATACTCAAGTTGGAAAGTAATGTCTAGTTTTAAAGGGGTCTACTTAAGCCCATGTTTAAATTACATTATAGAAATATATAGAAAATTGCCAACCAAAAACATACCACTTACACAATAATCATTACATTTAGGACAAATGATCAGAGTGAGCAAAATAAATAAGGAAAAGTGTTAGGTATTCACTTTTGAGCCACACAGTTTTCTCCCACTTTGGTGTTCATGTAAACTACTACAAATCTTACATGCCAAAGTAAACAAGTAGTCAATATGAAAGTAAAAAATTGGTACATTTGTATAGGTTATGGACATAAATGAAGCTCTATGCATGCTTCTTGTGCTAAACACTCCATTTCTACACCTAAGAACACATAATTAAATGAGTAGCACCTCATAGAAATATAAAAGATATATTAACAAGAAAATGACAATATTAATAGACCAAAATAATGTAAATAGTGTTAAAATATAGCATGAACTACTACAATAATAACATCAAATTGTGTAGAAATTTTAATGTGTTCATGTATTAACCAGTAAATAGAAATTGGGCAAGAATATAAAGTCAAGAAACCATTAGAATGTGGCACATAGTAATAGATGTACATTGAAAAGCCCATATGAAAAAAAAATTTACTATCAAAGATGGTGAACATGTCTATATTTCTATTTAAACCAAGAGAAAATATACAATAAACATCTTTCCTAAGTCCATAGAATTTTGGTAATATTTATGTACCTATAAAAAAAATCATAAACTAGTATCCCAAGGCTCCAATATATAGAACAACATAAAACAAAAAACTATGAATGACTTACAAAATAAGGAGAAAAATTTATGGACCCAAAACTAGGCATTGATAACCTTGATGCAAAAACATAACACCTATATCCACTTGGTCAACCTCCTAGAATATAATCTAACTAAATCACATCCTTGTTCTTGTTATAATAGTCAAAATTTCACATTAAATCCACTCTCTCAAACCTATTCATTCCACGAGGGAAAATGAATGCCTTGTCATAGCCCATGATGAGAAAGATGATTAATAAATTTTATTTGATATTGTTTGTAACCTCCCATGATAAATACTCCTACAATTTATATGTAAGAGAATAAAATAAAATTACATGATTATATGTATACACATAGTAGAGTCCACATTCATCCTCTCTATTTTTCTTGGAGATCAAACATTATTTATAATCTACAATTAAAATAATCCTCTAATATTGTAAGGTAAATGCCATCTATAGTCCTAGCTTTCTCTCACTTGATATTTAGATTACAATGAAATAATCATGAAAGATGAACTACATAAAGTACAAGATCCAAGGCCCATGTTCTTGATGTAGTAATGGACAAAGGAACAAATGAATAATTATCCTACCATGTAGTTAAATAAATAAACACATAGTGAAACTTAATGAAATAGTATAAAATTAATTAAACAAAATATTTGATGATGGTTAGAACCAACAAAAAGGAAGTGGAGAAATATTTTGAAGAAGTAGATCTTAATTTGCTAATAGAAGATCCTATAATAAATATGGGGAATCAAGTAAGAGTAAAAATTATATACCAAAATGATAGTATTTCATATCACAATGAAGGAGGAAGCAATTATTCTTACCAAAGTAGTAGATAAAGTAGCAATTCATACCATAATGATAAAGTAGATGGATTATAGAGAAGCAAAAGAAAATATGGTAAACATTATGGGATATCTTTCAGGGAAATTATTATTTGTATGTGGTTGAAGGTTAAAACTCATTTAAATTTTTTCAATATCAAGGAAGTACAAATAAGATAATTGATGTTAGCATAATAATTACATATATTGATGAAGAATCTAAAATCCCAATGGAAGAACCTAATAAAGGTGATTCATAGGTTCTGAGGAGAGATTTGGTAACAATAGATTTTGTGGATGAAGAATAACTTATACAAATGAAAGGTTTGTTTAGAATAGTATGGAAGAATAAATGTAAATTTTTTAAAATCATCAATGATAATGGTAGTATAGATAGTCTATTTTGAGAATAAATAGTTGAAAAGTTAAAGTTGTTCAAATAGTAAGAAAATATTAAGCCACATAAAAGTACCTCGTTGTAGAAAACACACAAGGTACTAATAAGTCAAAAATGTGAGGTAAAATATAATATAGGTACATATCATGATGATCTTTTGTGTAATGTTGTGGTAGTAAATTTTAAGATGATGAAATAGTGAAAGGAAAGAAACACAAAAGATAAATATAGTAATGGACAATTTGTCTTTCCATTCACCTCTCACCTCGTGGATTGAGTTGAAGTAGATGCATCCTTGTCTAGTTGATGTGCTCCTTGATGATGCAACTATGTGGTTTCTCTCCAATACAACATAACTTGGGTATAGAAAATGATTTGACACTAAACTCAATAGCATAATTTTGGCCAAAATGAGATGATCCAAATGAGATGGGAAAGCTCCAATTTATATACTTTTGGAAGGATGAATGGAGGGTTCAGATCTTCTTGTGTGATGGATTGATGGGATTGAAGGAGAGAGTGAAGTATTAGCCTTGTGACAAGTGTAACAAGATGGAGGCATGTGAATATGACATGTTGGCAAAAGTAATAGAGAAAGGTGTTCTCACACATGTATGAGCACACATTAGAAAGAACAAGAAGATGACAAGTGGAAACACAAGTGGCTATGTGTGAGAGGTGTAGACATGGAAGTGTGACAAGAAAGAAGAAATGGAAATTATAAGATGGCTTAATGGAGAAGAGGATCTCACACGTGTGAGAGTACAATGGAAAAGGAGGTCAAAGGATGACTTGGAAGGAAATTCGCATGTGCATGCAAGTCTTTAAGAGGGATTGTAGGAAACATGCCACATTTCTAAATTATTGAGGAAGTGGGAGGAAATAAATAATCGAATAAATGTTAATGAAGGATTAGGAACTAGGTTGAGTTAATTAATCAAGAATTAATTAACTTTTTGGGGATCAGAGGGTAGGGAATAAAGACTAGATTAAATTAAATTAAATGTATTAATTAACCTTTGAAGAATGAAGCATTTAATTAAATGTAATTTTATTAAACACACCGATAGAGAGGAATTATTAAAATGAATAATTTGATTAACTAGGAAGAATGAAGATAATAATCAATTAGATTTTAATTAAATTAGTTATAGATTAAAGATTTAATTTAGGGTATCTACATTTTTCCCCTCTTTGATGTGGTTTTATGACTAAAGGAAGTGATATCGTATCAAATAAAGTGAAAACATGTCCTAACTTTGACTTAAGAGAAATGGTATTATGTTAGGTTGTTTGGATTTGAATATTTTTTAGTGATAATAAGAATGTGTAAGGAGAATCGGGTGTAATGATGCCCCCTTTAGAGGACATGTGGGTTGAAGAGAAAACGAGTGTGCTCATGAAATAAAGGATGAAAGACAATGAAAAAATAATGGGATGAAAAGAGAAAGAGATAATGGATGGATAATGTTGCTCATGAAAACATATAAAATTATTCAAGCTCAATCATGATGTTGTCCTAGTTATTCTAAAACTAGAGATTGAATAATGATGGGGTGTTGTTGATGTGGGAAAGATACATTCCTAAACAAAAAAATGATTAGAAAGGATACATCCTTGATGATTATGATGATTGGGTGGATCAAGGCTTTGGATAAAATCTAAAAAACAATCACGGTTGTGGTTAAATGATTACTGCATGGATTAAGTTTTTTGATGATGGAAGGTTGGTATTATAATTGATGAAATTCATGAAGGGGTAATTAAATGATACGAATGAGATGAAAATGAAAATGGATGGGATCTTGGGGCATCAAATTATAATTACCTCATAAAAGAGTTTTTGGGGTAAATTCTTAAGAAAATAGAAGAAAAATAGTGAAGAAAGATGCTACACCCTTAATATTGGTGTACATCGGGTTATGAATAGTTGGCTTGTGGCTATTGTAACTCTTCGATGGCTATCGTAACTCTTCAATGAGTCATATTATCATTATTATATTGTTATTTAGGCTAGCCTTAGGCTTATATAGGGTTATCTAATTTGGATTGGTTGATATCCTAGGCATAATTAGGTATATATATGAGGTAGTGAGTCTTATTTCATCATCATATTATGAATTGTGTTCTCATTAGAGATATTTGGAGGTTTTCCCCCTTGAAGTGGCTTGTTATTCTTAGTTATTATTCAATATTTGTAGTATATCTTCTATCACTTTCTTCTATTGTGCAAGTTATTTCATTACAAGTGGTATTAGAGCATGATCTTGGCACTGTAGAGCCAAGGCATCTTCTTAATATTGGAGATCATTTTGGAGGGCACATATCTTCTAGATTTTGGATATTTTTTTTCCTAATTTTTAAATGGTTTTTGAAGTCCATATTAATGAAGCTAAAATCTAGATTTCAAATGAATTTGAGTAGATTTGAGTGAATTATTACAGAATTAGGGTTTCTACATAATTTATTTGGAAGTTGCATATCTCTCACATACTACTGAATTGGAGCCTAATTTTTATTGGTTTTTTGAAGACATAATTGAGGATCCTATAGGAAAAAAATTTGAGAAATTGAAATAGAAATAAGTGAGTTATTACAAAATTAGGTTTTCCAACAAATTCCCTCTCAAGACTATAAATCTACTAATTTCTTGGATATTTTTTCTTGATAAGTGGTATCTTGGCCCTAGTAGGTTATAGTAAAAATTTCAAAGAATTTAAGTTTTATTTATGTGATTTATTTCAAAATTATTGGTTTCCATTATGACAGGGCCTACAATAAGGGGCAAAAAGAATGTTGGCACACCGAGAAAAACCCCTAATGAGGATGAGGTAACAATAGAGGATATTAATCCCAATGAGGAAATTAGTAAGGTAAAGGAAGACATTTCCTCAATGAGGATGGATATGTGTGACCTAAGAGGATATATATCAAACATATGAAGCATGTTAAGTGCTTATATGAATGAACCAAGAAAGGATTTCCCAAGCAACCAAGGTGAAAATTATAGGGTAGCTAATATTGACCCAAATTTTAGTACTCCTATGGGATCTAGGAATTTATTTCCAAAGTTGGATATGCACAAGTTCAATGGAAAGGATCCTCTAACATGGATAAACCAAATGGAGAATTTTTTTGAGGTACATCAAGTCCCAAATGGACAAAAGGTCATGATGGCTTCCTTATATCTAGAACTAGATTAAGTCATTTGGTGTCATTGGATTTGTACTCATCAAAGGAAAAAGGTTCTCACTGTATCATGGGAAATCTTTATGGAGGACCTCCAAGCACAATAACGCAATTTTATGATAGACAACTTCTTCAGCCAACTTGTTAAACTTCAACAAACATGATCAATTAAGGATTATATTTAGCAATTCCAAAATATATCCTTAAGAGTGGATATAATTATAGAGGATAAATTGAATGATTTATTCTTAGGTGGTATCAAGGATCACATTCAACATGAGGTATGCATTTTTAGTACTAGCTCTATAAACGAGTCTTTTATCTTAGCACATAGGGTAGAGGAGAAGTATTTGATTCCTAAGAATCAAGGGGATAATGCAATAAGAGAGAAAGAATATTCAACACATTATCTTCCTCAACCTACTAGGTTGACTAAGCAAAAAATTGGGGAGAAAAGAGAAAAGGGTTGAGTTTCAATTGTGATAGCAAATATAGTCAATGACATAAACGTAGTGATTTTTTTTTTTCTATATTGAAGGTCCAAGTGAGGAAGAAGAGGAGGAACCCATATTAGAAGATGAAAGGGATTCAAAGGAGGAATCACATGATTCTCAACCAATTATTTCTTGTCATGCACTCTCAGGTTTTAGTGCTCCACAAACTCTCAAGGTAGTGGGTTTCTTAAAGAAGCATAAAGTAACAATATTGATTGAATCAAGTAGTACTCATAATTTCATCAACAAAAAGTTGACTACTCATTTGAATTGTTTTATATTTCCAACTCCAGAGTTTCAGGTTTTTACTATAGATGGTGGTATAATTAGTTGTTCTAGGAAGTACCATAGCATTAAATTATCCATGGGGGATTATCACTTTGATAGCCCAATGTATATGATATCCATTGGGGAAAAAAATATTGTTTTGGGAGTGCAATGGCTTACTATTTTGGGAACAATTGAGATGAACTTCCAAGAACTATTCATGAGATTTAAATCAAAAGTAAAGATAATAGAGCTAAGAGGATTGAAGGAAAGGTCTCCAAAAATGGTAAGCTCTCATCAAATGCAAAAGTTTCTTAAGAAAGGAGTTGATGAATTTGTGGCCCAATTATGTTTATTAGAAGTCTCTTAGTCTAAGAATCCCACCCATCCAAATTTACAAGCAATAATTGATCGTTACTCAGTGGTTTTTGGAGATATGCCTAAAGGAATTCCTCATAAGAGGGATCATGATCATACCATACAACTAGTTCCAGGGAGTGAACCACCTAACATAAGGCTTGTTGATGGTGAAAATGACACAAACAACGTTTAAACAGAATATCTCTACTCTATTTCTCCTGAAAAAGAAAGACAACATATAGTAGCCTAACTCCCAAGGTCCTGGTAGTTAGTTCTCAACTGTTTGGTGTCACTCAATTGGTCCATGCAACTGTAATATTCAAGGGGCCTTTGCTAGTAATAAGGAATGCAAGCAATGATTGATTCATCAAGTTGTTCTTAATAAAAAGGGGGTTTTTAAATAAAAGAAAAAGATAGACTAGGGAGTACATCAATAAAACATGAATAAAAATTATCTAGTATCCGGACATATATCTTCAACAAAAAATGTTCTTCCAATAGATCAAGAAAACCATAGCATGATGCAATTTATAGAACAATCCATACTATTGCATTCATATAAGGTGCTTAATTTAACATCACAATCACACATCATAAATATTTCAAAGATTCCAAAAAGAACACACTCTCATTCGTTGCCAAGATCATAGATCAACAAAATTTCAATAAATTCAATTCACGGATAATCTAATGAAATAATCCTTAAATCTGGTTTCTTCTAATGATTTTCAACACATAGTAAACACTCATGCTTTAGCACAATCAATGGCATACAGATAGACTATAATTCATCAACTTTATCCAATAAACTCAATTCCAACACCATATTGCATAAAAACTTGTAATTATATTCAACTGTAAATAAAATAACAAAGTATCTCTTCAAAACTACAAAAATTCTATCTCCTACTATCAAGTGGCTAATCTTATTCTTAATAGCCGACCCTTACAATATGATCCCCAAAAGGTATTTATAGATGTACAAAAATCCGAAGTCCTTTCTATCTTAAGTTGATCCACCTTTTTAGGAATTAAAGTATTCTTGGAAACTCAGATCAATTCAATCTCTAGTTCCCACTTTGATCATTCAGTAAAACTGGAGAGAAAAAGATAGAAGAGAAAAGAAAACCATGCGCCTCCAAGACTGTGAGTCCTGCATACGAAGAAGAGAAGAAAGCCATGCATGCATGAGATTTATCAATTATGCATGTGAAGTTTGCTTTGCAGTGTACTCATCATAACTGGAGAAGACTTGTTGAAGCATGTCCAAATTTGGCCCATCAACCCAACTATCTTCGAACTTGATCCTTTCTAATTCTGCAATAGCAAAATCTCTCATGTCTTTTAGCTTTGTTAACTCCCTTTTAGCTGCCCTTACTTGTTCTTTAATATCCATTAACCGATGTAACAAAAAATTCCCCCCATCATCTCCCTTTTGCATGACCTCTTCAAACCTATCATCCCATTTCTCTTTTATTTGACTCAAAGGTAGGCCCTACTTTACTGGTATATTAACATTTACTATAACAGCAATAACCACTTCTAACTCCTCAAACTGTTCATTCAGATCCTTGATAGAATCTTGAACTTCATTTTTATGCTTGTATAAAAAGTCATATCTAAATTGGAGTATGTTGGAGGTCTTTCCCAAGAAATATTTGTTGTCCTCTTCAATTATTGATTGTTCTAGAAGAGTGGACTTCGATAATTTATTAACCTCTTTCAGCCTCTGACTATATCCTTTGTACTCCTCCTATTCTCCCAATACTTTGACATATTGATTCATCTCTTCTATTAAATCCTCTGTCATCTTGTGAACCTCAAAATTGTTGTCCAACACCTCATTTATTTCTGTGTGGTTAGAAAATGTGGATTAATTAAACAGTAAACTAACACACCGAGGAGACATTGTATTAAAGAAATCTAACTAGAAAACATAAATGAAAACTCTAATGACAATAGCTTCTTCAAATTCGTCCCGTTGTCTTCTATCTCCAAGGATTTGATTAAAGATGTTGGCTCTCAGTTTTGTAAGCAGTAGCTTGTTGAAATGACAACTTAAGAGAATGAGATTAATTGAAAATGCATGTGCATGGCTATATGATTTAAGCTATGCAATTGAAATGCTATGATGCTAGAATGTTGATAATATTTAAATGCAACTATAGTAACTGTGTATGAAATCTAAGATTCAAGGTCCCTCTTCAACTCATAAGAGGGTTGTATTTATAGATTTTTGAAGGCAAGAAATCTAGTTGGCGAGGATCAACGGTTGAGATTCAAACCTGTAAAATGAACGGTGAGAGATCAAGAAGTTGAGAAAAAGATGGAAGATGTTTCCATAAATTAAATGAATAATATTTAATTTATGTGTGAGAGCGCTTTAATTAAATATATAAAATACTTAATTAAATGTGAAAAGAAGAAGGTTTCTAATTAAATATTATAGAACATTTAATTATTGTGGCAAGAAAGCTTTTAATTAAATATTGGAAATATTTAATTAAATGTGAAATGAAGAATATCAATTAAATTGATAATTTAAAATTGTGATAATTAATATAAATAAATTGTGAAATCTATTTATTTAATTAAGAGGAAAATAGCAATAATTAAATAAACTTATTTATTTAATTAAACTAGTAGAATTGAGAAAATGAACAATATAAATAAATAATCAAATTTATTTATATGTAGATGACTTAAGAAGATTAATTAAATAATTCATATTTAATTAATTAACAGGTTTGATTAACCATGACCATTTTTAGATGTGTACAATTTCCTGATTTAGTTTATTAATCCATCTATCCAACATCTATGTCTTAATCCTTACCCACACCAAATCATCCACCTCCTTCTTGCTAAGGAAAATTGGTGCCTCAATGGTGGCAACTTGTTGTGATCTCGTAGCAGAAACAATCTTCAAGAAAGTATGCAACTGATCTAATTGAGCCTTAAGCTCATCCTTTCTCTTCTTATCTTTCACCATTCTTGATTTAGTGGATGATGCTACCACATCTATCAAATTCATCTGTTGATCTCTTGTGGGTCTCCCCAAGTTAACTGTGCCCAACTGGTAATCAGTTAGTTGCATGTCCCCTACATCCTTGTCCACCATCAGTATGGCACATTCAGTAATAATTTCTCCTTCGTTGATGAGTCTAGTGGAATATAATATTTTGACCTTCTTTTTGGGTCTTTCCTTCTCAATTTCTTTCATCATGTCCTCCCAATTAAGAGGTTGTGAGGGTGTTACTGATCTCTTTTGTAGATCAAGCTTTAACCAAGTAGGAGCAATTGGAGTAGTGGTCATTATAGTTGAAGAAGAAGCAGCAGTAGTAGAGGACTATTGCACATTAACCTTAGGTTGAGAATCAACCTCTTGTACCTTTTGTTGTTCTTGTTCTACACTTGTCTGTGCAAGATTTTCAGCTTCCTCCCTATCCTTATGTTCATGTATCCTCTTATCTTCTTCTTCCTTCTTCAACTTTTCTTCTTCTAATCTTTTCTTCTCAAGTTCTCGATTTCTCTCTTCCTCCATTGCCTTAAGTCTATCTGCATCTTCCATTTCCTTTTGCAATTGCTTGGTTAGCTCCTTGGCATCTTTCTCTTTTTGCACACGTTCTTCTTCGTCTTTCTTTTTATATCCCTCTTCAACTAGCTTCAATTTTTCCACAAGAACTTCTCTTTCCCTTCGTTTCTTTTCCTTTTCTTCCTCTAGATCATGGATTTTATGTACTAGCTCCAGCTTATCATTCCCTTCTTTGATCTTGAGCTCTTGCTCCCTTTGCCTTTGTTGCTTCTGCACTTTATCAACCCTTAGCTTAGCTTCCATTTGTTGTTGTTGAGGTAAGGCATCAACTTGTTCCTTAGAATCAATTGCCTTTTTCTTTTCTATTGCCTCTGCATGTGCTTGATCATCCAAAGCCTTCTTTGCTTCCTCAAACAGTGCCCATTGATCTTCCTCTATTAAAATATGTTCAATATCCTCATCTAGAGGCATATTTTCTTGTGCATCCCTCACTAACAAGGTTTCATCAGAGTTTGTTTCAACATCATGGATCTCTTGCTCCACTTCTTTTCCCTTTAATGCTTCATCTATACCATGAAGATTTCCTTTAGGCATCTCTTTACTTTTCTTCTTTGTAGGTGGGACTTGAGTAGATGATTCCCCTATTGTTGGTGTTGAAGCAATAGGTCTTGTTTGGGAATCCCCCTACTATACTCCAAGTAAATCTTGAGTATGGGCTTCAAGCTCAATCTCTTCAATATCAGGACAAAAGAATTCCAAAGGATCCTTGGAAGGAAATTTCATCTTGATTCTTTTATATCCCTTCCCCTTCTTAGGAGTTGGTCCCTGAGGAGTTTTAGTTCTTAGAACAGCCCAGTGGATACTTCTATCCAAGACTAATCTCCCTATTTGCTTGATATTGATGGTCTCCTCACCATCCCAATCTACCAGATCCAAACTTTTGGTGCCAATATTCAATGCTTCATATGATGGATCCAACACAACTCCATCATCTATTAATGTATCAGGAATGTCATCTTTGGTCCCGAATTATACCATGAGTGCAACAGGAAACCTCTCATAATTCATTTTCCTGAGGTCATACTCATCCTAAAGATCACTCTAGAAATCCTCTAATAGATTAAAATGTTTGTCAAAAACTGAAGGTAGCAAAGCATTCATTTTCTTCTTTGGATCAAAGTTTTTTCAAGCAATGTACAAACCTAGCTTCAAATGTATCAATTCATTGCAAACTACCTTAGCTCCCACAAGATGTTGGCAACTGTATTCACCCAATTGCATGGGAAACTTATGACAACTTGTCTTGTGGTTTAACCTAAATCGGATATTGACCCCCAGAGCTTGATAAAAAAATTCCATCAGAACCATCTTGTTGCTGTAACACCTTGGAAGTAAGTGAGGATGGTCCTCAAACCCAGCCAGCCTGAAATAAGTGAGCTTTGGGTATTGGATATACCAACATCCCCACTCTATGATAAAGGCCATGGCTTCCTGGCTCAATCTGTATCCTACATCTCCATTAAGCTGGTTAATGATTACTTATAAGAATGCATCATTAACTCTGCTAAATTATGTTTCAACAACTTGTAGAGATAACTGATCATAATGATTCCATACTCTCTTTTGTCCATCACCTTCTCCCAATATTCCTACTCTATTCAAACCTAGAAAGATACCTCCTTTAGTTGTTGCATAGACAACATAAGAAGTCATGAAAAATATCTTGGTTCCCCTTATTCTAGTTAATTGGTCATGAATGGCATCTGAGACAATCATAGGCCAGTCAAACTGTTGCACACCATTAAATATTGTCTAAATGAAAGGAAACATCCATTCCTTAAAATGAAATTCATCCCTCTTCCCAAAGGCTCTAAACAACATCATTATCAGCTTCGATACCTCCTTGTAAAATTCTTCCCTTTTTGGTTGATCATGGAGCTTTATCAGAGACTTTTTCTCTCTTTTCAGCCACTTCTTGTTCAAGTGAGCCTTGTTGGCCACCTTATGTTTACTATATATCCCTAAAGCACTCAGTTAACTATACTAGTTTCTTTGGATCAGGGACACTAAACATGTGCTGAAACATTTGAGGAGTTAGATCTATAATCACATTATCCTTTGAATCCATACATTTCCTAGTGGCTGGGTTGTAAGCTCCTGTTAATGTCATGATTAATTTTTGGCATTGGATAGATAGAGGAAACACAGTGATGTGATCTAAGCTAAACTCAAGTATTCTTTTAGTTCTCCCTGATCCATCTTCAGTAAAGGTTTTTGAGTATAATTCCTCAAGATTGAATGGGCCTAGATTGGTGTCAATTACATCAGACCAATCAGATTCCACTTTTCTTGCAACGATAGTAGAACCTCTATGATTATACCTCAAGGTATAAGGCAACTGCTCTGGTTTGATCTTCTTAGTCTTAGTTGATGCCTTTGAAGTTTCTACAGGTTGATTCCTTTGGAAAACTTCTCCTGATGTTCTTGACACTCTTTAACTTTCCTACAACAAAACCTCTAATTAGATCCTTGAATAAACATCACAAAATATGCTTTAAAATCTTACCCTTGATATGTCTACCAGAGGCAGAACCAAGCAGAAAAACATTCTGAACAATCTCTTTTGAAACACTATCGGGCTCAGAGCAAAAATTGTTATTGAGATTAAAGAAATAATAAGCGGGACTAGAGTCAAAACTGGAATGTCAACCAGAATCAGAATCGGAATGGAAAATAATTTGGTTTCATTCAGATTTTCTAATTCCACATTCAATTATGCTTTCGCTTCCGCCTAGGTTATCACTATTTTGAAAGAATGCTTCTTATTGTAAGTGGAGTCATAAATGGTATGGAAACAAAATTAATACTTATTACAAAACATGGTTCAGATTCTAAATCAATTCTGATCCCACCTCTGCCTAAAATGACCATGACATCATAAGTGATTTTAACAGTTCGATAAATAACTTCATTATTTAAGGACTAGGTCATACCAAAATGAAAGGGGCTTAAAAAAACCCTAATAAGACCATCCCCATATGACCGAGAGGTGACTGTACTATTTAGGTCATCATATTTAAAATAGAAATGCGTCAAAAACCCTAAACTAAAAACCCCCCATTTTAATTAACTCGGGCATGAATTTAAACCTATTTAAACTAAACAAATCAATGCGCAACAAGATTCCTAAGTAAAAAACAATAATTTACCAAACCCTACTCACTGTAGAACAATAACTAACCTATTAATTTAAAAACTAGGGCACCACAATGTGGTCACAGTTAAAACGTGAAAACGACTGTGTTAAAAAAAAATAGACAAGAAACATAACCATAAAAGCAACATAAGAAAACAAGAAAAATTTAAACAAAAGAGAAACAGACAAAATGCATAAACTCACAGAGAATCACAAATTCACACGAAACCAAACAATTTAAGATGAAAAAAAATGGAAAACACGAAATAAAAATGAAAGTTGAAAAATAGAAAACCATACCTCGAATGCAAATAAATAGGTTAGTTCCCTGGATCAATCCATGCGCAACTATCTCTCTTTCAATCGATTCACTCGCACAAATTATCCACTGCAACTCTGGTTCACTCTTGATCTTTTAAACAATGGGGATAACTACAAGTTAAATCCCTAATTAAGGCTAAAACTGCAGCTTCGCGTGTGTATGGCACCTGTCATCAATGTCATAAATGCAGCAGATCAGAGTCGGAACTGCAAAAGGAACTGGCTCATTACTGCAGTGCGAATTCAGTAAAGTCAACAACCACAAAAAATGATGGGAGCGGAATCAAAATGAAAAATGATTTAGAAACTTGTTTAACTTTCCAACTTGGTTCCCATTCTAGTTTCGGTTCCACCAACAAAGAAGAAAGCAAAACAAAACATCAAAATAAAACAAAAAGATCGAAACAAGAAAACTTAACATAAAAACATAGTTTAAAATGAAAGACCAAAAAGTGGAGGCAGAGGCGGAACGGTATTTGATTTTGAAACTTCGAATAAATTAGGACTTAACTTCCACTCTAGCTCCGGCTCTGATAAAGACAAAACAAAAAGGAAAAACAAGACTATTGGGATGGGAATTGGAACGAGTCTTGAAAGAAGTTTTAAAACCCAATTTGGTTCCGAATCTGGTTCCACCAGAAAAAACTAGAGAAAAACAAAGTATTGGAAAAGAAAGACTCCAAACTTTGTTGGAAAAATAACCAAGGACAAAAACATAAAGGGGGACCCATTTTGACCAAGGCAAAAGATGGGGTGGTTATGAAAGGCATAACAAGGCCTTATAGGTACCCACATGTAGAAAAACGTGAGATAAAAAAAAATGTTGAGGAGATGCTAGAGGCTTGAATTATTAGGTATAGCCAAAGTGCTTACTCCTCGCCTGTGGTGATGGTATGTAAAAATGATGAAACTTGGTGCATGTGTCTAGACTATAGAGTGCTCAACATGTACACCATAAAAAATAAGTTTCATATTCCAATCATTGATGATTTTCTAGATGAATTGAATGGAACTATGTATTTTACCAAGTAAGATCTTAGATCTAGTTATCACCAAATTCGAATTAAGGAAGAAGATATTTTTAAGACAACATTTCAAACTCATGAGGTTCATTATGATTTTTTCATGATGTCATTTGGTCTGACCAATGCACCATCTACATTTCAAAGTTTGATGAATTCCATTTTTAAGAAATTCTTAAGGAAGTTTATATTGGTGTTCTTTAATGATATATTGATTTACAGAAAGACATAGGAAGAACACTTGCAACATGTAGATAAAGCATTAAAAATTATTGAAGATCATCATATCTATGCTAATCCATCCAAGTGTTCTTTTTGTCTTAATGAGGTGGAGTATTTGGGACACATAATTTCACATGGAGGAGTAAAGTTGGACCCTAACAAAATTAAGGCTATCATGGAATGACATATTCCAAAAACCATTAAGAAATTGAGGGGTTTTTTGGGATTGACAAGATACTATAGAATATTTATAAATAATTATGGCTGTATAGTAGGTCCTCTCATATCTTTATTCAAGAAGGATTATTTTCATTGGAATGAGTCCACTACTGTAGAATTTGAGAGATTGAATGAGGCTATGTGTACAAATCCAATGCTTGCCACTCCAAACTTTACCAAGGACTTTATTGTTGAATGTGATGCTCCAAGAAATGGTATAGGAGTAGTACTCATGTAAGAGGGTCAACAATTTCTTGTGAGATTCATCAATTAAAGGGGAAGAATCAACTCAAGCCTATTTATGAGAAGGAAATGCTAATGATTCTTCACACAATTAAACAATTGAGGTCTTATCTATGGATAGACACTTCAAGGTTAAGACAGATCATCATAGCCTAAAATATTTTTTGGAACAAAGATTATCTTCCGAAGAGCAACAAAAAAAGGTCACTAAGATGTTGGGATATGACTTTGAGATTGCATATAAGAAAGGGAAGGAAAATATTATGACAGATGCACTTTCTAAGAAGGATGAGAAAGATGAAGCCTTATTGTGTGTCCTTTCAATATTACAATAAAATTGGGTGGAAGAAGCCAAAGATGAGTGGAAAAATGATGTTGTGACAAGTAATATCATCCAACAATTAAAGATTTATCCTAGTAGTTTATATAAGGTTCGTTGGAAGGGAGATATTCTTTGGTATAGAGAGTGTTTGTATCTTTGCAAGAATTCCACTCTTAAAAACAATATTCTCACAAAATTGCATGAGTCTCCAATTGGTGGTAATTTAGTATTTTTGAAGATATCATTGGGTTAAGAAAGATTTCTTTTGGGAAGGGCTAAAAGGTGATGATAAAAAAATTGTGGTTGAATGTTTGGTTTTTCAAAAGAATAAAGGGGAGACAATTAAGACACTAGGTCTCTTGCAAACCTTATCTATTCCTAGCCAATGTTGGCATGAGGTATCCATGGAATTCATCATAAGGCTTCCCAAATCTAAAGGTCATAATGTCATCATGGTAGTAGTTGATCTCCTCACTAAATATGCACATTTCATTGCATTGTAACATCCTTTTACAACAAGTTCAATGGAAAAATATTTTTTGGAGAATATACAAAACCTACATGGTGCACCTAAGGTTATTATTAGTGATCGTGATCCTATCCTCACTAGTCACTTTTGGAAAGATTTATTCTCATGTTTGGGTACTCAATTGGCTCATAGCTCTTCATACCACCCTCAATCAGATGGGAAAACTAAGGTTGTTAATAAGTGTTTGGAAGGATATCTACATTGTTTCACTTCAGAGAAGTATCCTCAATGGGTAGATTGGCTACCACTAGCAAAATGGTGGTATAACTCACTTCTTTTCATATCTCATAAAAATATATCCATTTTTGGAACTCTATGGATACCATCCTCCTTCCATCACATCATCATTGAAGGTGTCACCAAGAGTTCAAGCATCAGAAGAACACTTGCTTCATCAACAACATGTACTTTCAATACTCAACGAGAATTTATCCATGGGACAAAATTGAATGAAGAAATAGGCGGACCAACATCATAGCGAAATAATTTTTCAAGTTGGGGATTGGGTCTTTTTGGGATTGCAAACTTATAGGAAAATATCATTGAAGAAGAAAAAAGAATAATAAGTTGTCTCCAAGGTATTATGTCCCATACCAAATTATGAAAAAGATTGGTAGTGTTTCCTACAAGCTATAGTTACCAACAACAACAAAGATACATCTAGTTTTTCATGTTTCTTGTTTGAAGAAGGTAACTGGGAAAAATATTCTAACTCAAATAGTACTAGTTGAGCTCGAGGAAGAAGGAAGAATAATTTTGGAACCAGAGTGCATTCATTAAAGATGAACGAAGAAGATGAGGAATATAACTCTCACTGAGTATCTCACTTTTTAGGTTATTTTATCTCATGGTTTTGTAATATCATTTGATGGTTTCATGTATTGTCTCTCCTATATATTAGGTGAGTGAGATAGAGGCTATGTGTAAGAGTCTTATAGGCTCTATTGAGTTTCCTCTTAATCTCTATTTGGTGATACATAAATGAGAAATATTTCTCTACAATTACATTGTAATCTTGTTGATTTTTAAATAATATATTGGGTGACTTTTGAAGTGGGGTTTTTCGCCCGAAAGGGTTTTTACCATGTAAATCACTATGTTATGGTATGATTATTATTTATGTTTATTTCTATTTGAGTTTTTGGAACTATTTAGATCTATGATTTTCTTAATATCCCTCCTCTCAAATTAGTGTAGGAAGTTGTTCTACTACCTTAGCTTACAAGTTGTATCAGAGCTTGATCACCTTTGGTTTTAGTTGTGGGTTGTTGGGGTTTTTAAACTAATCCATATTTGAGTGGGAGATTGTATAAAAGATAATTTGTGATATTGTTGTAGGAATTTGAGATGGAAATCACATCAAGGAGAATAGAGGTACATAATATTTTTGGAAACAATTTTGAGATGTGGAAGCTAAAGATGGAGGATCCACTAATATATTGAAATCTATGGGATGTTGTTGATGATAATGTTATTAGGTTTAAAAATCCTAATTTGACTACTCAATATGATGCTATAGAATATAAATACAAGGGTCTAATTATATTATTCCTAGCAAACTCTATTCTGATCAATATCCATGAAGAAACCTCTACACAAAAACTATGGGAGAAACTTGGTGAGATGTATCAAGCCAAATAGTTAGTTAATAAGATTTTATTGATGAAGAAATTATATTCCTTGAGGATGGAAGAGTGCAAAAAAATTAAAAACCACCTAGAAGTATTCAATATGTTGGTAGACCAAATGGTATCAATTGATGTCAAAATGGATGAGGAGGAGAAATGTTAGATCCTTCTTTGTTCTAAATAATTTATTCATAGGATTCTCTTGTTACAAATATTGGGAGTACTTCTTTTAGCTTGAATATTGAAGATGTGGTGGGTTATTTGATCTCTAAAGGGATGAGGATGAAGGTATCTATTAGTGCCAATGAGTCTCTAAAAATTTGTGGAAGACCTAAGGAAAATGAAAGAAGAATGAGAAGCATGATAAATCTAAATCCAAAGGGAGATACAAATATCCTAGAAAGTTCAAAGTTATATGCTAGAACTATGGTAGCCTAGACACTTCTCTAAGGAGTAAAAAAGAATAAAAGAAGAAGAAAAAAAATAGATTTAATTTTTATTCTAAATCTGAGAAGGAAGATGGTGATGCATTCATTGCAACTTTGGCCACTTGTTAGTTGTTTCTAATTCTAAATGAGGTCTCACAAATAACCTATGTATTTTCCATTTCCAATGGTTGGTTATTTGGAGGAATTGGCCAATGAATAGATGAAAGTTAGAATAAATTTCCCTCTACACTTTGGGCTCTACAAAACCTAGGAGGTTGATCCCTAACAATGTACTTAAGATTTCTTTTTCCAAATTATCTCATATATTGCAAACAACAAATATTTTCTCACTTATATAGCTTGATAAATGTAAAAATTGAAATATTTGGCATTAATCATTTAAGAAATCAATAATTTAAAGTAAGAGAACATAAAAGTTAAATGAAACTTCTACAAATAAGCATAACTAAAAGGAAATTTTGTAAATGTTCTTTAATTGAATGACCCTAGAGCTACAATCTAAACACAAATTTAGGATCGGTGCCTTACCCTAGGGTATGGAGTTAGAACTAATGTAATTGGAATTATGCAACAATATTTCACCTAAGCATTATAGAGCATCACAATAATGCATTACATTATCATACTCAAAAATCTTAACCAACTCTACTTATCAAATCCTTACATGCATTCACACAAATTTATATCTCCATTAGATAATTAAACTAATTCTTTGAACCAAAGTATTAACAAAAACACACATCCAAAGGAAAGAAAATGGAGACAAATTATAATG
This sequence comes from Sequoiadendron giganteum, assembly GCA_007115665.2. Classification (NCBI taxonomy): domain Eukaryota; kingdom Viridiplantae; phylum Streptophyta; class Pinopsida; order Cupressales; family Cupressaceae; genus Sequoiadendron; species Sequoiadendron giganteum. Next base: position 122,223,202 of record CM021102.1, read on the forward strand.
ATCTTTGATCAATTTCATTCATAATATATGAAAGATATATAGTAGGAGATACTTGGCTTCAAAATTGTGCCATTTGTATTTACAAAAATATTAGTACTATCATACAAATCCTAAAAATTACAAAAAATAAGACTCAATAACCTAAAAGGAAGACTTAAATCAATTCTCTATGTGTTCAACTACAAAACTCTACAAAAGATCGGTGTAAATGACCTTGAATTCCCTTTTACAAGAAAAGGAAGCAACAAGCTTCATGTCAAGTACACATATCACATTTTCATTTGATATACAATATTACATTACAAAAAGTGATCACAACTACTCGTGGATGGAATATTCCTAAGAAAAATGCATTTATATTTACTTGTAACAATATTTGTCCTTCCAAAAAGAACTTGAGGATAGCTCATTTTTGTCACTCCTTTTCTTCATTCTTGTTGATGTAAACCCAGGAATGGTGCGTTGGAAATTGAAGACAAGACCTTGGTGTACAAAAAGAAAAAACTCCTCTTGTTAACATTGTTGAAGCAGTTTGAAGTGTCAAATATGTATGAAAGACAAAAATGAATCCACATCACCAGGAGAAACTTTATAAACTAGGTATTTGATTGTAATTTTTTATCCCAGGTGTCATACTCTTCCTTTGATGGCATGTTGAATTCCATGAATTCATCTAGTTTATTCTTGTATGAGTCATACCTCTTTGCTACTTGAGTTTCCTCTTTGTCAAAATCTTGTAGAAACTTGCTAGTGAACCACAATTTGTCAATGCTACTTTTCAATAAATCAATAGCATCTGCATTATCTTAACAAAACATAATATCCTCTATAGCAACAACATTCTCCATTTGAGACCTCTAATGTTGATAATTTTTTACTCCATTGCTATCCAAAATGTATGGAAAAAGGCCAAGATCGCTTTCAAAAAATTCTTAGAGTAGTTCCCTTATTTTATTCCCCATGGGGTCTACCATGTTAGGATAGGTGGCATTATAATTGCTATACTAAGTTGATTTATGTTTCTCCACTTTCTTTAGAAATTTTTCTTGAGGACATGAGGGATAAAATATTTGTTATTTATTTTTATTTGAAAAATTATAATTGCATTCAAAGAGGTGGACCCTTCATGGTAGCACTTACAAGGCATCTCGAGAGAATATTCTTCCTAGGAATCTAACTTTATGCATTGGGACCACTTGAGTGTGCATGTCTTTGCATGCTATTTGCATGTTTTTCATGCTTTTGCATGGTTGGGAACCCAAGTTTGCATGGTGGTGCATGAGCTTGAATGTAGCCATCAAAGCTATAAGAGACTTATGTAACAGTCAATTTTGACTCATTTTTATTGGCTATGGGTTAGGTGCCCACGTAAAGGCCATGTGATTATTGAATATTTTATTCCATTATTTTGGGTTGTCCACTAAGAGGGGAGTGGGTGTTTCCAGGTGGTTTTTTTTGTTGTTTTGAGACACCATTTGTGGTATTCTCTCCCACAAATTTCTATATATTAGAACCTTCAGATGGTGGTTTCATATGAGTTATTTTTAGGTTGTTAGAATGATGAAGTGTTGCTAAATTACAAAGAGGATTATTATATTGATGTACTTCCTTGAACATTAATACAAACATTGGATCTCTTTGGGCATGGAGTTTTTTCCCACAAGGGTTTCTCCACAGATATCTTGTGTCACTTAAGTTGATCACTAGTGGTATTGTAAATTTTTATTTCATTGTTGTAATTTTCAATCATTTAATCATTTTATGGTAATCTTGTAAACATAATTTCAGATTTTCAACCACAAATTTAAGTTCATATTGTTGCAAGTTATACCTTGATTTCCAACATTCTGTATTGGAGCTAATGGTTCTAAGAATAGAGGGATGCTTTTCTTTTGAGTGTTGAAGGTTTTTTTTGTTGTAGTGGGAGCTTGTGCATTGTGGGTTTTGTAGATTTGTGAAGAAGATTGAAAAACATGGAATCTACCAGTCATTTGGATATTGAGAAATTTAATGGAACTGGCTATGAGATGTCAAGTTTAAGATGGTGGATCTCCTTGAAGAGATAGATCAATGGTTGGAAGTTTCAAACCAAATGAAACCAGATAAAATGTTTGATTAATATTGGAATAAAATGGATAAGAAGGCACATGGAACCATTCGATTGTGTGTTGTGGATTCTATCCTCTTGAATGTTTCAAAAGAAGCCACCACATAAAATTTATGAAAAAATATATGTAATATCTATCAGACTAAAAGTTTAACTAATAAGAGGTGACTACAAGAGCTCTTAGAGGGTTGGGATGAGAATTTTGTCCAGGGAGAAGACTACATGGAGGAATAGATACTCGACATTTGCAAGTTCAATTTTGTTTACACTGTAATCCTACTTTTCCTACTATAGAAGTTTTAAAAAACTATGAAAATATTATACATAGATGAATAGTATAATGGATTATAATGATTTTGGTTAGTATGGTGCACTAGATTATGGATGAAGGATAGGCTAAAAGTGTAAGATTTGGTCTGGTACTCGGGTTTTTTGGCTATTGTACGGTCATATGGTAGAGCAAAGATTGAAACTAATCTGTCATTTTGGCCTCTTTTGACACATATGTACATTTTATAAATATTATATAATATATATAGGCCTTGTGCCTTTTATAAAATAAAAATAAAAATTAGCTAATAAGTTATATCTCAAAAGACATTTGTATTCTCTGAAAATAAAGGATGGTGATTCTATCACAAAACATTTAAATATTTTTAATATGATTTTAATTTAGCGTGCATTAGTAGATGTTAAGTTACAATAAGAAGATAAATATATTTTGTTACTTTTCTCTTTACTTGAATCTTGGGAAAATCTACTTGTCATGATAAGTAATGGCGATACAGAACTAAAGATGGATATTCTCATTGCAATACTTATTTTAGAAGAGATGAGGAGAAATTCCATGAATACATGCTCGCAAGATGCCTTGAATGTGGGAGGAAGGTCCAAAGAAAAGGGAGGGCCTAAAGGCGAAAAGAACAAAGATAAGTCTAAAGGAAGTTCTAAAACCCCCAGGAAGAGAAGAGTAAAGTGGTGGAATTTTGGTAAAAGAGGACATGTGAAAAAGGACTATAGGAACAATTAAAAGAGTTTGAATACTTCCACTAAAAAGCCCTCTAAAGATGCTGATTTTTTATGCTTTGTTTATTTTTTCTAACACTATTAGTAATGATGGTTGGCTTATTGATTTTGGTGCATCCTACCATATGACTCCTTATAATGGATGGTTTACACCATATTCAACTCATGATGGGGGAGAAGTTTTCCTTGGTAATGACAACACGAAGAAGATTGTTAGTAAGGGAATAGTAAAGATGTGTTTCAGTGATGGGATGGTTAAAACCATTGATCATTTTTTACATATTCTAGGACTTGTAGGTAATTTAATTTTAGTATCCAAGTTGAATGATTCTGGAATGCATGTGGCATTTGAAAATTGTTGTTGTAGGTTTGTAAGAGGGAGTTTGGTGATTGCTAAAGGATCTCAGATAAGGACTTTATTTAGGCTCAATGCCTCCACTTTTTGTAAATTTTCCAGCGTAACTGGCACTAAAAATGTATGTATGTTGTGGCACCATAGATTGGGTCATATAAGTGAAAAAGGTCTTAAGACTATTTTGAATAAAAAATTGGTTGATGGTCTTTCAAATTATTCTATTAGTAAAAATGTTTTTTGTGAGCATTGTGTGTTTGGTAAATAGAATAGACCATCATTTACTAATGGGACTAATAAAGCTAAGATATTATTAAAGATCATTCATTTGGATGTGTTTGGACCAATGGATGTTGACTCCTTTGGAAAATTCATTATTCTGTTACTTTCATTGATGATGTGTGAAGATACAGTTGGATTTATTTTATGCATGAAAAATATAAAGTTTTCACTAAGCTCAAGCAATTTAAAACCTTAGTTGAGAAGAAAATAGATTATAAGATAAGGGTGTTAAATCTAACAATGGGGGTGAATATTGTTCTAGGGAATTTGATGAGTTTTTTTAGCATGCATATGTTGTTCAACAAAAGGCTACACCTGATACACCTCAACTGAATGGGATAGTATAAATAATGAACCATACCTTAATGGAGAGAACTAGGAGCATATTGAATAGTTCTAAGATTGATGGATTCTTTTGGGAAAAATCTATAAGTATTGCATGTTATTTTGTTTATAGATCTACTTGTTTAGCTTTTGTTGATAAAAATCCTTATGAAGTGTGGATAGGTAGAAAACCTTCTATTTAACATTTAAGGGTCTTTGGTTTTGAGGATTTTTTTCATGTTCCTCAAGAGAAGTGTACTAAGTTGGATCCAAAAGTAGAGAAATGTATCTTTGTTGGTTATAGTGAGAATGTAAAAGATTATAAGCTTTGGAATCCACTAACCCATAAATTTTTTTTCTCTAGAAATGTGATTTTCAACTAGTTTAGAGCTCACCCAAGTGAAGAACAACCAAAGGACAAATCTATGACAAAAGCAATGCACTTCTAGACATAGATTAAGAAGTAGGAAGATGCACATGTAGAATAAAAAGTAGATGTATTTAAGGATGGTCCCCTCGGGATTTGTGACATGGACTAACCACCTCCCATGCATCCGTTAACTTTGGCAGTTGTATCGGGCATTAACAGGTCGATCTTTTGGTGCAATGAAAACTGTGAGCGAACAAGTGGTATCAGAGCCAAAGGTGCCATGTTTGAATCCCCTTGGGTAACATTGAAGGGGAATTTTTTCGTAGATGGAAAATGCTCCACTCGAGATTTGTGACATAGACTAACCACCTCTCGTGGATCCGTTAACTCTAGAAGTTGTATCAAGCATTAATAGGTTGATCTTTTGGTGCAACGACAATGGTGGGCCAATAGGTTCAGAGAGTGCATACAATTCAGATGATGTGCAATATGATCATGAAGAAGAAGAGTAGCAATAAACCCTTACTCCTACCTTGAAAATATCCACAAGGCAACCAAATCTAGTTGATAGGTATAGTCAACCTAATTTTTGTTGTGTATTTTCTATGTTGAGTATTGATGATGAACCTAGATCATACTAGGAGGCTCTTTCTTCAAAATACTGTGAGTCCTGGATGTAGGCCATGCAGGAGGAGATGATGGTTGTAGATAGTTGTGATACTTGGGATCTTGTGAGTTTTCTTGAAGGAAGAAATCCCATTGGGTTGAAGTGGGTGTTTAAAAAGAAATTTGGAGTAGATGGTCAGTTAGAGTGGTAAAAGGAAAAATTAGTGGCCAAGGACTACTCCCAAAGAGAAGGAGGTGATTTTGGTGAAATTTTCTCTCATGTTGCTAAGTTAACTTTTATAAGATTCTGTAGTGTAGAAAAATGTATCCCTTTAATCATATTATGGTAATCTTGTAAACATAATTTCAGATTTTCAACCACAAATTTAAGTTCATATTGTTGCAATTTATACCTTGATTTCCAACATTTTGTATTAGAGATAATGGTTCTAAGAATGGAGGGATGTTTTTCTTTTGATTGTTCAAGGTTTTGTTGGTAGTAGTGGGAGCTTGTGCATTGTGGGTTTTGCAGATTTGTGAAGAAGATTGAAAAACATGGAATCTACCTATCATCTGGATATTGAGAAATTTAATGGAACTGGCTATGAGATGTCAAGTTTAAGATGGCGAATCAACTTGAAGACAGAGATCAATGGTTGGGAGTTTCAAACCAAATGAAACCAGATAAAATGTCTAATTAATATTGGAATAAAATGGATAAGAAGGCACATGGAACCATTCGATTGTGTGTTGTGGATTCTATCCTCTTGAATGTTTCAAAAGAAGCCACCACATACAATTTATGAAAAAATATGTAATATCTATCAGACTAAAAGTTTAACTAATAAGAGGTGACTACAAGAGCTCTCAGAAGGTCGGGATGGGAATTTTGTCCAGGGAGATGACTACATGGAGGAATAGATACTCGACCTTTGCAAGTTCAATTTTTTTTACACTGTAATCCTTATTTTCCTACTATAGTAATTTTAAGAAAATATGAAAATATTATACATAGAGGAATAGTATAATGGATTATAATGATTTTGGTTAGTATGGCACACTAGATTATGGATGAAGAATAGGCTGAAAGTGTAAGATTTGGTTTGGTACTCTTATTTTTTGGCTATTGTATCGTCATATGGTAGAGCAAAGATTGAAACTGATCTATCATTTTGGCCTCTTTTGACACATATGTACATTTTATAAATATTATATAATATATATAGGTCTTGTGCCTTTTATCAAATAAAATAAAATAAAATAATAAGTTATATCTCTAAAGACATTTGTATTCTTTGAAAATAAAGGATGGCGATTCTATTGCAAAACATTTAAATACTTTTAATATGATTTTGATTTAGCGTGCATTAGTAGATGTTAAGTTAGAATAAGAAGATAAATATATTTTGTTGCTTTTCTCTTTACCTAAATCTTGGGAAAATCTACCTATTGTGATAAGTGGTGGCAGTACAAAACTAAAAATGGATATTCTCATTGCAATACTTATTTTAGAAGAGATGAGGAGAAATTCCATGAATATATGCTCCCAAGATGCCTTGAATGTGGGGGGAAGGTCCAAAGAAAAGGGAGGGCCTAAAGGGGACAAGAAGAGAGATAAGTCTAAAGGAAGTTCTAAAACCCACAGGAAGAGAAGAGTAAAGTGTTGAATTTTGGAAAAAGAGGACATGTGAAAAATGACTGTAGGAACAATTAAAAGATTTTGAATACTTCCACTAAAAAGCCTTATAAAGATGTTGATTTTTCATGCTTTGTTCATTTTTGCTAACACTATTAGTAATGATGGTTTGCTTATTGATTTTGGTGCATCCTACCATATGACTCCTCATAATGGGTGGTTTACACCATATTCAACTCATGATGGGGAGAAGTTTTCCTTGGTAATGACAACACGAAGAAGATTGTTGGTAAGGGAATAGTAAAGCTGTGTTTCAGTGATGGGATGGTTAAAACCATTGATCATTTTTTATGTATTCTAGGACTTGCAAGAAATTTAATTTTAGTATCCAAGTTGAATGATTCTAGAATGCATGTGACATTTGACAATTGTTGTTGCAGGTTTGTAAGAGGGAGTTTGGTGATTGCTAAAGGATCTCAAATAAGGACTTTATTTAGGCTGAATGCCTCCACTTTTTATAAATTTTCCAATGTAACTGGCGCTAAAAATGTATGTATGTTGTGGCACCATAGATTGTGTCATATAAGTGAAAAAGGTCTTAAGACTATTTTGTATAAAAAGTTGGTTGATGGTCTTTCAAATTATTCTATTGGTAAAAATGTTTTTTGTGAGCATTGTGTGTTTGGTAAATAGAATAGACCATCATTTACTAATGGGAGAAATAAAGCTAAGATATTATTAAAGATCATTCATTTGGATGTGTTTGGACCAATGGATGTTGACTCTTTTGGAAAATTCATTATTCTCTTACTTTCATTGATGTTGTGTCAAGATACACTTGGATTTTTTTTATGCATGAAAAATATAAATTTTTCACTAAGCTCAAGCAATTTAAAACCTTAGTTGAGAAGAAAATAGATTATAAGATAAGGGTGTTAAATCTAACAATGGGGGTGAATATTGTTCTAGGGAATTTGATGATTTTTTTTAGCATGCATATATTGTTCGAAAAAAGACTACACCTTATACACCTCAACTGAATGGGATAGTATAAATAATGAACCATACCCTAATGGAGAGAACTAGGAGCATATTAAGTGGTTCTAAGATTGATGGATTCTTTTGGGAAAAATCTATAAGTATTGCATGTTATTTTGTTAATAGATCTACTTGTTTACCTTTTGTTGATAAAAATCCTTATGAAGTGTGGATAGGTAGAAAACCTTCTATTTAACATTTAAGGGTCTTTGGTTATGAGGAATTTTTTCATGTTCCTCAAGAGAAGTGTACTAAGTTGGATCCAAAAGTAGAGAAATGTATCTTTGTTGGTTATAGTGAGAATGTAAAAGGTTATAAGCTTTGGAATCTACTAACCCATAAAATGTTTTTCTCTAGAGATATGATTTTCAATTAGTTTAGAGCTTACCCAAGTGAAGAACAACCAAAGGACAAATCTATGACAAAAACAATGCACTTCGAGACATAGATTAAGAAGTAGGAAGATGCACATGTGGAATAAAAACTAGATGTATTTAAGGATGGTCCCCTTGAGATTCGTGACATGGACTAACCACGTCCCATGGATCCGTTAACTCTGGCAGTTGTATCGGGCATTAACAGGTCGATCTTTTGGTGCAATGAAAACTATGGGCCAACAAGTGGTATCAGAGCCAAAGGTTCCAGGGTCGAATACCCTTGGGTAACGTTGAAGGGGAATTTGTTGGCAGATGGTCAATGCTCCCCTTGAGATTTGTGACATGGAATAACCACCTCCCGTGGATCTGTTAACTCTGGAAGTTGTATCAGGCATTAACAAGTTGATCTTTTGGTGCAACGACAATGGTGAGCCAACAAGTTCAGAGAGTGCATACAATTCAGATGATGTGGAATATGATCATGAAGAAGAAGAGTAGCAAGAAACCCTTACTCCTACCTTGGAAATATCCACAAGGCAACGAAATCTAGTTGATAGGTATAGTCAACCTAATTTTTGTTGTGTATTTGCTATGTTGAGTATTGATGATGAACCTAGATCCTACTGGGAGGCTCCTTCTTCGAAAGAATGAGAGTCTTGGATGTAGGCCATGTAGGAGGAGATGATGGCTGTAGATATTTGTGATACTTGGGATCTTGTGAGTTTTCCCAAAGGAAGAAATCCCATTGGGTTGAAGTGGGTGTTTAAAAATAAATTTGGAGTAGATGGTCGGTTAGAGTGGTAAAAGGAAAAATTAGTGGCCAAGGACTACTCCCAAAGGGAAGGAGTTGATTTTGGTGAAATTTTCTCTCATGTTGCTAAGTTAAATTTTATTAGATTCTGTAGTGTACAAAAATATATCCTTTTAATCATTTTATGGAAATCCTGTAAACATAATTTCAGATTTTCAACCACAAATTTAAGTTCATATTGTTGCAATTTATACCTAGATTTCCAAAATTTTGTATTAGAGCTAATGGTTCTAAGAATAGAGTGATGCTTTTCTTCTGAGTGTTAAAGATTTTTTTGGTTGTAGTGGGAGCTTGTGCATTGTGGGTTTTGCAGATTTGTGAAGAAGATTGAAAAACATGGAATCTACCTATCATCTGGATATTGAGAAATTTAATTGAACTGGATATGAGATGTCAAGTTTAAGATGGCAGATCTCCTTGAAGAGAGAGATCAATGGTTGGTAGTTTCAAACCAAATGGAACCAGACAAAATGTCTAATTAATATTGGAATAAAATGGATAAGAAGGCACATGGAACCATTCGATTGTGTGTTGTGGATTCTATCCTCTTGAATGTTTCAAAAGAAGCCACCACATACAATTTATGAAAAAATATATTTAATATTTATCAGACTAAAAGTTTAACTAATAAGAGGTGACTACAAGAGCTCTCAGAGGGTCGGGATGAGAATTTTGTCTAGGGAGAAGACTACGTGGAGGAATAGATACTCGACCTTTGCAAGTTCAATTTTGATTACACTATAGTCCTTCTTTTCCTACTATAGTATATTTAAGAAACTATGAAAATATTATACATAGAGGAATAGTATAATGGATTATAATGATTTTGGCTAGTATGGCGCACTAGATTATGGATGAAGGATAGGCTGAAAGTGTAAGATTTGGTTTGGTACTCATATTTTTTGGCTATTGTACGGTCATATGGTAGAGCAAAGATTGAAACTGATCTATCAGTTTGGCCTCTTTTGACACATATGTACATTTTATAAATGTTATATAATATATATAGGCCTTGGGCCTTTTATCAAAATAAAATAAAATTAACTAATGAGTTATATCTCAAAAGACATTTGTATTCTCTGAAAATAAAGGATGGCGATTCTATTGCAAAACATTTAAATATTTTTAATATGATTTGTAGATGTTAAGTTAGAATAAGAAGATAAATATATTTTCTTGATTTGCTCTTTACCTGAATCTTGGGAAAATCTACTTGTTGTGATAAGTGGTGGTGGTACATAACTAAATATGGACATTTGCATTGCCATACTTATTTTAGATGAGATGAGGAGAAATTCCATGAATACATGCTCCCAACATGCCTTGAATGTGGGAGGAAGGTCCAAAGAAAAGGGAGGGCCTAAAGGGGACTGGAAGAGAGATAAGTCTAAAGGAAGTTCTAAAACCCCTAGGAAGAGAAGAGTAAAGTGTTGGAATTTTGGAAAAAGAGGACATGTGAAAAAGGAGTGTAGGAAAAATTAAAAGAGTTTGAATACTTCAACTAAAAATCCCTCTAAAGACGCTGATTTTTGATGCTTTGTTTATTTTTGCTATCAATATTCGTAATGATGGTTGGCTTATTAATTATGGTACATCCTACCATATGACTCCTCGTAATGGGTGGTTTTCACCATATTCAACTCATGATGGGGGAGAAGTTTTCCTTGGTAATGACAACATGAAGAAGATTGTTGGTAAGGGAATAGTAAAGTTTTGTTTTAGTGATGGGATGGTTAAAACCATTGTTCTTTTTTTACATATTCTAGGACTTGCAGGAAATTTAATTTTAGTATCCAAGTTGAATGATTCTAGAATGCATGTGACATTTGACAATTGTTGTTGTAGGTTTCAAAGAGGGAGTTTGGTGATTGCTAAAGGATCTCAGATAAGGACTTTTTTTAGGCTCAATGCATCCACTTTTCATAAATTTTCCAGTGTAATTGACACTAAAAATGTATGTATGTTGTGGCACCATAGATTGGGTTATATAAGTGAAAAAGGTCTTAAGACTATTTTGAATAAAAATTTGGTTGATAGTCTTTCAAATTATTCCATTGGTAAAAATGTTTTTTGTGAGCATTGTGTGTTTGGTAAATAGAATAGACCATCATTTACTAATGGGACTAATAAATCTAAGATATTATTAGAGATCATTCATTTGGATGTGTTTGGACCAATGGATATTGACTCTTTTGGAAAATTCATTATTCTGTTACTTTCATTGATGATGTGTCAAGATACACTTGGATTTATTTCATGCATGAAAAATCTAAAGTTTTCACTAAGCTCAAGGAATTTAAAGCCTTAGTTGAGAAGAAAATAGATTATAAGATAAGGGTGTTAAATCTAACAATGGGGGTGAATATTGTTCTAGGGAATTTGATGAGTTTTGTAAGCATGCATATATTATTCGATAAAAGACTACACCTTATACACCTCAACTAAATGGGATAGTATAAAGAACGAACCATACCTTAATGGAGATAACTAGGAGCATATTGAGTGGTTCTAAGAATGTTGGATTCTTTTGGGAAAAATATATAAGTATTGCATATTATTTTGTTAAGAGATTTACTTGTTTGGATTTTGTTGATAAAAATGCGTACGAAGTGTGGATAGGTAGAAAACCTTCTATTTAACATTTAAGGGTCTTTGGTTATGAGGATTTTTTTCATGTTCCTCAAGAGAAGTGTACTAAGTTGGATCCAAAATTAGAGAAATGTATCTTTGGTTGTTATAGTGAGAATGTAAAAGGTTATCAGCTTTGGAATCCACTAACCCATAAAATGTTTTTCTCTAGAGATGTGATTTTCAACTAGTTTAGAGCTTACCCAAGTGAAGAACAACCAAAGGACAAATCTATGACAAAAACAATGCACTTCTAGACATAGATTAAGAAGTAGGAAGATGAACATGTGGAATAAAAACTAGATGGATTTAAGGATGGTCCCCTCGAGATTCATTTCATGGACTAACCAACTCCCATGGATCCATTAACTCTGGCAGTTGTATCGGGCATTAATAGGATGATCTTTTGGTGCAATGAAAACTATGGGCCAACAAGTGGTAACAAAGCCAAAGGTGCCAAGTTCGAATCCCCTTGGGTAACATTGAAGGGGAATTTGTTGGCAGATGGTCAATGCTCCCCTCGAGATTTGTGACATGGACTAACCACCTCCCATGGATCTGTTAACTATGGAAGTTGTATCTGGCATTAACAGGTTGATCTTTTGGTGCAACGACAACTGTGGGCCAACAGGTTTAGAGAGTGCATATAGTTTAGATGATGTGCAATATGATCATGAAGAATAAGAGTAGCAAGAAACCCTTACTCCTACCTTAAAAATATCCATAAGGCAACGCAATCCAGTTGATAGATATAGTCAACCTAATTTTTGTTGTGTATTTGCTATGTTGAGTATTGACGATGAACCTAGATCCTATTGGGAGGCTCTTTCTTCTAAAGAATGTGAGTCTTGGATGTAGGCCATGCAGGAGGAGATGATGGTTGTAGATAGTTGTGATACTTGGGATCTTGTGATTTTTCCTGAAGGAAGAAATCCCATTGGGTGGAAGTGGGTGTTTAAAAAGAAATTTGGAGTAGAAGGTCAATTAGAGTGGTAAAAGGAAAAATTAGGGGCCAAAGAGAAGGAGTTGATTTTGGTGAAATTTTCTCTCATGTTGCTAAGTTAACTTTTATTAGATTTTGTAGTTTAGAAAAATGTATCCCTTTACATTTTCTCACTTGTTTGGGCTCTCATTTTGAAATGGACTTAATATTTCCTTAATTTAGTGTTAGTAAATGCGTCCCTTTACATTTTCCACACTTATTTGGGGCCTCCTTTTAAAATGGACTTAAGAATACATTAATTTAGTGTTGATAAATTCACCCCTTTACATTTTCACACTTATTTGGGCACTCTTAATTAAATTGAGCTTAATTATGCCTTAATAAGAAATTTTATTTATTTACAAGGATAATAAATTACTTTTTTTTAAGAGGAAGCCCAACAATAATTAATGCATAAACATAACACTTTACCTTGAGCAATGTGTGTTCTCATAATGGGGACCTAGGACCCATTCTCCCTTGCATGAATGGGTCCTCCGTAGACCTTTGGACCTAAATTTAATTTATGTGTTTGGTGGTATTTTAACATTTTAAAATCCATAATTCAATGTCTTCTTGTGATATTTTAATTTCTTGAAATTAAGGATAGATACGTATAAATACAAGGTCATTTCACTAAGTTTCACCTAGATTTGCAAGAGAATTTTGATGTGCCTTCACAAGAGCTAAATTTGATGATCAAGAGCATTCGAGAGAAAATATATCAGAGATTTATTGCAGAAATCAAGATCTATCCATCATGTCAAAGTATTCTTGCATCATGCATGTTTTTGGAGCTAACATTGTGATGTAGGTTTAAGATCAAGTCAAGCATTCAAATAATTATTCTAGTTTCAAGGTCCACATCCAATTTAGGTTTTTCATGTAGTTTGCAGACCTCCTAAGATCTCCATTACCAAGGGTTCATTCAATGGTTTGTTGAATGGTAGCATAGCTTTGTTCATTCTTCATTCCCTCTTTTAGTTTATTATTTCAATTAAAGGTTTGATTACCAAAATGGGGTTTGACCAAGGAAAACCCCATTCACCCAAAAACAAACATTTTTATCTCTTGTGTGTGTGATTACAGATTTAGGTTGAAGAAGGATTGAAGACCTTTTGAAGTACAAGATTGAAAAGTTGTCAAATCATGAAATCTCACCTACAAATATGATTTTTGATTTTATGACACTAAAACCGAGATGAACCAAAAGCTACAGATATATGTTAGAGGCTCCCAAAAGTTGTATAAAAACCATGAGCAAATAACCATTCACCCATGGGTGAATGATTCCTAGTCAACCTTTAGAAACTGCCTCTTGGTGATTGGTAAACACATTTCTACCCGTCTTAGATATGCATTTGGTTTTCTAGTTCTACAAATATTGAGTTTAATATTGTTGGTTCAAGTGCCAAATTGCATTTTGGAGTTGATTTGATATTTTTAGTTTTTCTCCCTAAAGTGTTCTTTGGCCTTGACCCTTGTCCTTCAGTCATAAGGAAATTTGAAAATTCTCACATTGAATTGATTCACCTAAGGGTTGTTAGTAAATGCTTTGTGGGGATCTCATTTCCTAATGAAATAAAATAAAATAGGTCTATGCATTATTATTTTGGTGAACACCCTCTCATAACACATAAACCATATTTTCATTGTTTTATTTTGGTCAACCTAAATTTTAAGCATCATACCTTGCTAATTTGGAGTCCATTTTCAATCCTAGATTTAGATTTTTCATTAATTTCCATTGCATTGATTTGCATCTTATTTAGGGTTCTTAACTTGCATTATTTTTCATCTCATTTAGGGTTTTATGTTTGCATTTTTATATTCTTTAAAATCTGGAAAATCCAAAAATCTCAGTCATTTTGCATAGTGTTTACATAATATTGCATAATCAATCAATTAAAACAAAAAATTGAATCAAAATTGCATCTCAAATTAGGTATTTTTGCTTGTCATTTAGCATTATTTTTCTCTTACATTTAGATCTAATTTTCTAAAAATTTGATACTGTAACTTACTGCCTGAAACTAGAATTTGAAAACCATAGAAATCATCTCAGAAACATACAAATTAATTGTTTTAAACCATCAAGTGAGACCCATTCACCCATGGGTGAATTCGTCCCTAATCAAGGATTTTTTTGAATTTATGAGCATCAAAAACACTATTTCTACATGTTGCGTTTCTATTTAAGTTTGTTGTTTTAGTTTCCAGAATTTGAGTTATCTGAAATTATTCATATTAAGATTAATTTTTCAAATTGAGTGCATTATTTGAATTCAAAATTGAATCTAAAAGACATCATTTTTATGTTTTTATATAACATAATTAGAAATTTATTTTGTTTTAAATCCGAAAATTTATTTTACATACTTGCATTGCACTTTACATTCTAGGGTATTTGATTTCCTTTTACCTACTATCCATTTTGGGCACACCTTGGGTTTTTGAAACTTGTATGAGCTTCACAACTTTTTGTCCTATTGCCAATACTATCGTGAGATGTAGTTTGAGACTCATTTCATCCCTTAGTACATCACTCACCATGGATCTTGGGTTTTCTAACTCTTTCACTAATAGCGTTGGCACTAGTCAACCCACTATGGACCATACCCTTAACACTTCATTTCCCATGAATTTCCTACCTACAACCAATGTGACTAATGTTGATACAATGATTTCTAATGTCCCTTATGAGAACGTTAGAAGAAAGGAAGAACTAGAAAACTTGCAAGACTTTGTGAGTTCTGAATACATTGTTGGTAATGACATTCCTATGATATATAACATGAGGAGAATGATTGAAAATGAAGAAGGAATATAGATTTTTCATATCTTAGCTCACATTATTTATAAACATGTCTGTACCATGACTAGTTGTGCTCAATATTTGGGGTATACTCAAAGTCAAATTGGAATTTTTTGGAATTCATGCCTCAACTTATTGGTTTGTTTTTATCTTCACAACATTGTGTCTACCATTCCTTATCAAGATAAAGATTCTTCGTTGGTGAGACTCTATTCATAATCTCCTCAATGGACTGATAAAACTTATTGCTTTGGAATTATGTATTCTATTGGCTTGAGTTCATCACTTCGATGAGAGTCTTCGTAGCATCTCCTTGATACTCCAATGAGATTGTATTGGGGTGACATTGTGATATCACTAGGACATTGAGTCTTGTCCCCTTGAAATGTTGATGGGAGGTTGGGGGACTCTTGTCCTATGGGACTTTGTAGTTTCACTAGGAATTTGAATCAGTCCCTTCGATGGATTGACGTAATAGTTTGAGCACTATGTAAAGGGATCCCATCAATAGGACTTAATGACATTGATGGGACCCTAACTAAAGTCCCTTCGACAAGATGATAAGCTTGCAGTCTATGGTAGTGACATGGAAGTGGGGACCACATGGAATATTATGATCCTCATCGGAGTGACATCCTTATGTTGGTGGGAGATGATGTATTGTCTCACCAATAGGCAACTGATATATGTATATATCTTGATTAGTGGTTGCAATTAGAATGATCCAACAATTTCCACTAGCCCATGTCTCTTGTGGTGGGTCTCGAGTGAAACCCATGGGAGAACATATTGGAGGAATGGAGAAGATCAGTCTGTATGTTGTCATTAATGTCACCATTTTTTTATGGTATCATATTGATTTGGTATCTTGAATCGCTATGTAGAACAAGTTTATGCCCTTTGGTGTTTGATCCGATATTTTTTTCTACATATTCTCTCTGATAATCATTGTGGTTTAAGGTTTTGAGAAAAGTCTTATGATCACTAGAAGCATGTATGTATGTATTCTTGAATGATCATATGATTGGATGGTGTGTTGGCATTAGTTTTGGTGATTGCATTTCATTATTAGGTTAATCATGGTTGACCTAATAATTAGTTTATAGCTCAACATGTATTGTGGTTATATGTGCGACCTAGATTTGGTCCCAGCTGACATAATATCACATGACAAGGTTGAATTACTTTCGAATAAGCTTGGTATGAAGCTGACTATTATGTTTTTGTAAATATTTATTGTATCCAATTAGGCTGACCTAATTGATGCATGCAGTTATATTAGATATATATACAATACAGTTTGAAGATGAACAGTATGAAAGTGTAGAGTGCGAGTATGTGTTTGTTGATAAGAGAATTATGTGAATGGAAAGGTGAATATTAGTATGATGTCATGTGAGCGAATACTCCGAGCCTTAAAGGAACTGAATCTACACTTGTGGTGTAATTCCATCAGTTCAAATTTTGGGGTTGTAAGTCATTTTGACTCTATAATTTCTCTGGGCAGTGAGCCTCCATGTTTGGATAGTGAGTCCTTGTAAGTAGTGAGCTTTTGTATCTAGTAGTGAGACTCTTTTGTAACTAGTATTGAAATAACTATATATATTGTGAGCTAATCCTCACTATGGTTTTTCCTCATTTGGTTTTCCACATAAAAATCTAGTGTTCATGTGTTGTGTGATTTCATGATTTGTTCTTGCTCTTCTCTATTTTATGCATTAAATAAAATGATGGTGTTTGTTCAATAAGTTTTAGAAGATACTTATTCACCCCCTTCTTAGTATCTTGAATATTCAAGAATTGGTATCACAAATTTGGTTCCTTTGTAGAAGACTAATAGCTTGAGGGAGATCCCGACTGCCCTTGAAGATCTTGACAAGGTTGAAATTGAAAACATATATATGAAAGAAAATATTGATAAGGCAAATGAATGCATCTAAATATTGAAAGAGCACTTAAATAAATTCAAAGAAAGACATAGAGAAGTGAGTGAGCAACTGAAAAATGAAAATGAAGAGAATAATAGACTAGAGATGAAAGTGGATGAAAAGAAGAGAGTTGAGGAGTGTCTAAAAACAGTAATACAAAGCAAGTCTAATGTTTTCTCTAGGCTTGAATAGGAAGTGATGAATCTAAAAGACGAACTAGAGAAAGCTAAACTTTGTGAAGAATATTTCAAGAGAAGCTCCACCAAGCTTAATGAATTAATAGCATGACATAAACCTTATAAAGACAAAGGTGGGTTAGGTAATGAAACTGGTGAAAAAATGAAGAACTCAAATCCAATAAATAATTTGAAGTCTCAAGATAAAGGGAAGTAGAAAATAAATCTAGGAAGGAAACCACCTATCGAACAACCTAATGCACAAAGGTACTCATCATTCAATGGTGTTTGTTTTTCATGTAATAAATTTGGGCATAAGGAAAATTAGTATTGGAGTAGGATGAATCAGTTCTCTGGTCCCTTCTTCGGATAATGTTATACATGTAAAAAGATCAGACATAAAGCTACTAAATGTAGATCTCAGGTAAGGATGATTAGTCAGGTGATGATGAATAAATTCAATAGAGGAAGGAGAAATCAATCTTTTGATGGCTATTTTCAATACTTGTAGCATGTTTGGGAATAATTCAAATCAATGCAAAATAGGTATTGATGGAAACCAAACAAGACAGAGAAATGTTGTTTGCTACAATTGCAAAAAATCGGGACACATTTAAAAAGTGTGCAGAAGTAAAAAGGGAAACAGTCTACTCTGGTAGAAGATGATGAACCTACGAAAAATATTGACAATAAGAGATTAGGAATGAAATGAGAAATATATGGAATAAAAAAGAAGAATTTGTGTCTACTAATGCGTCTATACCCTCCTTCGGTGCAGATGATTCCTTCGAGAATTAGACCTAGCATGGTCTTACGGGGAGCTTTATCAAAAAATCACTTAAACCCCCTCGAAATACAACATTGCAAATGTCGGCATGTGGATATGTTGTAAGGAATGGCTAGATAGAGGTGATGCAAAATAAAATGAAAGAAAAAGAGAGAGCATGTTCTTTTGAAAAATGAATTAGGGTTTCTCAATGGAGTGGAAGAAATTTTTTTGTCAGCTTTTTGAAATTAATGTGATTTAGGGCAAATGATGGTGTATAAAGAAAATTTTGCAAATCATTTTGATCATCTAAAGAATTTGAATTACTTGAAGAGTGACTTGGAACTATCTTGGAGTGATTCTAAATTGAATTAAAACATCTTCGAAGAGATATTTTTTGACCTTCGAAAGAAAGCAACAAAAATTTCTCTCACAGTCTTAAAGGAAGGTAAAAATAGAACCTTTCCTTAAATTTGAAGAAGTTAAGTGATATAATGGAAATATCTAATACAGGATTGAGTGGAAATATCCCACTGAGGTTAAAGGGAGTTGATCTGGATGAATTCGACCATCACAAGATAAAGAAAATGGAATTAGGGTTAGAATCAATTGACTTACAAAATATAAAAACCCTAGGTTTGGATTTGTGGGGAGAATTCCCTTAGATTAATGACAGAGAATTCATATTGTTCCTTTTAAGTAAATTCAAGGACAACAACATTGTGTTGGATAAACCCTATCCCATTACAAAGGAATTGATCGAGGTTGTCACCGGGTTATGCAACATTGAAGACCTTCCTAGAAAGAAGACCATAAAATACAAGGAAGTAGAGGAAAAAATGGGAGTTGACAAAGATCCTCGAGTGTTGCTTATTGATACTATTGTCGATTCCTCGGTTAGGTATGTTACGTATGGAATTTCCTCTAAAATTTATCTTAGAAATCGAGATGGCTCTACTTCGGCCATTGTTGTGTATCTAGCACATAAAATGGTAAAAGAGAATAAGAAGTTTGATCTGTGTGCATTAATTCTTGAAAATATTATCGAAAACATACGAATGTCACTGGTTGAAGGATACACTTTCCATTTTGGGTCCTTTCTTACATGTCTGGTACTCTATTTTCTGGACTTATTACTAGGAAAGAAAGATGTTGAGTGGGAATCCGAGATTCCCATTGCAAGACAAATATTCGGATATTTGGAAGGCTTGGAAGTTAAGGTAATGCGTGTAAAACATTTTTCCTATCTTTGCAGAAAGATATGTGATATGGTTTGGTTATGTCTAGTCGATTTGAGGAAGGTTCTTCCTCCAAAACAAAATAATTGGAAGTTGTCGTTAGTGGTTCCCCTCCAGAATCAAAGAAAGGAAAAGCTATCACTGAAAACATCATTGTTATTTTGGAAGAAAAGGAAGAAGAAGAAGTGTCTATTCTTGTATCCAAATCCTTTGATCAGGATGATATCTAGTCTATGTTAGTTTAAGGGAAGATGAATAAACTTGGTGAGTTGTGGAATACTTCCTCTCCAGTTGATAGACTCAAGACTGATGATTCTCTAGTTGAGTATCAACTTTGAAAAGGTATTGATGTATCAATTGTTTCTAATTCCTTGCCAAAAAATTTAGTTGAAGTAGTTGAAGAAAGAATGTTGCTTGAAGGTCTGGAAGGATGCAAGTTGGAATAATTGGTTGAAAAGAGATGTACTAAATCTAAGTATAGGTTATAAGAACTTATCATGGGGATGAAGGAATGCATCAAATAAATGTTGAATATCTACAAATATTGTCTTTGGTTGCCTGTTGTAGTTGAGAGTTTCAGAAGAAGAATTGAAGCAATTGAATATGAGGTAAAAAAAATTGAAAAGAGCTTTGATTTTTTAAAGACAAAGAAGGGAAACAAATACTGAGAGTTGGTGAGCTACAAGTTGAGCTGATCATTGCATAGAGACAAAGAGATGATGTGGTGAAAAATCTTTGGCTTCTTAAAGAGATTGTTGAGGTTCTATTAGACCATCTTTCCAGAATACTTACTAATGTAGAATATTGTGAAAGACAATGCTCATCTACATATTGGTCATCTTCTTTAACACAATTAGCTCTATTGGAAAGCATATGCACAAGAATGGATTCTATAGTACTTGAATGGAAGAAACTATATCCTATTATCAAAGAAAGGTACACGAAGGTATTTTAGGTGAAGGGTGGAATTCTTATTTAAGGGAACTTTGAAAGATTGAATGTTTGAAAGTTTTGAAGTTTTGAAATTTTGATGGCTAGAAGATTTTGGAAGTTTTTGGATGAATTGGACTCTTATGCAATTTTGAATGTCACCATGTTTGCATTTTTTGGTTCCGTCTGTCATTGATGTCAAAGGGGGAGACTTTTGGAGAAATTCAAGGAGAGATTTGGAGAGATTGGAGGAGAGTTTTTGAATTGATTGTTTGCACATGTTGCCATCAATTCCAAAGGGGGAGATTGTTGGAAGAATGGAAAAGATTAGTCTATATGTTGTCATTGAAGTCACCATGTTGTTTATGGTATTAGATTGGTCTGGTATCCTGAACTGGTGTGCAAAATAGGTTTACACCCTCCAGTGTTTGATCTTATATTTTGGTCCGCATATTCTCTTCAGTAATCATTATGGTTTAAGGTTTTGAGAAAATGATTATGATCACTAGAAGGGCATATGTATATATTCCTCAATGATCATATGATTGGATGATTTGTTGGCATGGATTTTGGTGATTGCATTTCGTTAGTAGATTAATCATGGCCAACCTAATAATCAATTTATAGCTCAACATGTATTGTGGTTATATGTGTGACCTAGCTTTGGTCCAAGACAACATAATATTGCATGACATGGTTGAATTACTTTCAGAGAACCTTTGTATGAAGTCATCTGCTATCTTTTTTTAAATATGTATTACATCCAATTAGGTCGACCTAACTGATGCATGCGGTTATATCAGATATATATACAAGATGGTTTGAAGATGAATAGTATGTGACTGTAGAGTGCGAGTATGTGTGTGTTGATAAGAGAAGTATGTGAATAGAAAGGTGAATATTAGTCTGATATCATGTGAGCGAATAGTTTTGGAGAAATTCGGTGAGAGATTTGGAGAGATTGGAGGAGAGTTTTTGAATTGAATTTTTGCACAAGTTGCCATCAATTCCAAAGGGGGAGATTGTTGGAAGAATGGAGAAGATTAGTTTGTATGTTGTCATTGATGTTACCATGTTGTTTATGGTATCAAATTGGTCTGGTATCCTGAACTGGTGTGAAGAACAATTTTACACCCTCTAGTATTTGATCTGATATTTTGGTCCACATATTCTCTCTGGTAATCATTGTGGTGTAAGTTTTTGAGAAAAGGCTTATGATCACTGGAAGTGTGTATGTATGTATTCCTGAATGATCGTATGATTGTATGGTATGTTGGCATTGAGTTTGTTGATTGCATTTCATTATTAGGTTAATCATGGCTGACCTAATAATTAGTTTATAGCTCAACATGTATTATGGTTATATGTGTGACCTAACTTTGGTCCTAGCTAACATAATATTGCATGACATAGTTGAATTAATTTCAAAGAAGATTTGTATGAAGCTGACTGTTATCTTTTTGTAAATATGTATTACATCCAATTAGGCCAACCTAATTGATGCATGGAGTTATATCATATATATATACAAGACGGTTTGAAGATGAATAGTATGTGAGTGTAGAGTGCGAGTATGTGTGTGTTGATAAGAGAAGTATGTGAATAGAAAGGTGAAGATTAGTCTGTTTTCATGTGAGCAAAATACTCTGAGCCTCGAAGGAACTAAATCTACACTTGTGGTATAATTCCATTAGTTCAAATTCTCGCTAGAAGCCATTTTGTCTCTATAATTTCTATAGGAAATGAGCCTCCATGTTTGGATAGTGAGTCCTTGTAAGTAGTGAGCTTTTGTATATGGAAGTGATCCTCTTTTGTAACCAGTATTGATATAACTATATATTTTGATCTAATTCTCACCATGTTTTTTCCCTCATTAGGTTTTCCACATAAAAATATGGTGTTCCTATGTTGTGTGATTTCATGATTTTTTCTTTCTCTTCTCTATTTTATGCATTAAAGAAAATGATGGTGTTTGTTCAATAAGTTTTAGAAGATACAGATTTATCCCCCCTCTTAGTATCTTGAATATTCAATTCATCAAAGATTGGCTAAGTGATTTACGATCTGGTGAATAGTGTGGATGTCAAATTGACTTCGAAAAATTGAGGAGAGTTTGGATGTTATCACTTTGATGGTTTGACATGTCATTGAAAGTTGAACAATATTGAGACTAATTAGGAACTAAATCAACTAGTTCTTTGTATTTCTTGGAATATAGAGTGAATGTGATGTGTAACTTAATGAATGTTGTATGGCATTGTAACATTCTGAAACAATGAGTTATGTGGTTCAAATTAAATTGAAGTGTGGTTGACCAAGGAAACATAATGATGTTGAAGTAGAAAATGTGGATTTAACATCTAAGAGAATAATCTGTAACTTTGTATGTAAACATCATTTACTATAATACAAAGATATTTTTCTTGGTGTGTGGTTTTTTCTCCCATAAGGGTTTTCCTATGTAAATCTGGTGTTTGTTCTATGATTTTGGTATAAATTTATCAACTATTTTATTCTATGAATGTGCATCTTAATGAACTGTAAATTTAAATTGAATGACATATCTACATTTCTCTTCTAAGAATCGGCATTAGGAAGGATTTTTTGCACTCAACTTTCCTTAGACAATTTCAATTCCTCCTTCCACAACCATAACCTCCATTTTGACATACACTTATCCAACTCTTGCAACAACCATACAACCTACTAGCAATGTCAATACTTCCTTATGTATTTCCACTGGGAATCCCTTTAGTTTTGTGCATTCAAATCTCATATCTCCTAATCCAGCCCCCCTCAAAAACTTACAAGTCACTTGCCTTCTAAATACATATACACCTCAAACTTATTTACCTCCATCTCAAAAAAATAGCAATGATCTCATCCTTAACACACTCTTGCAAAAATTTTCATCCCTCCAACAATAAATTTCTACATTAAGTTTAAATCAAAATAGGAAACCTTCACAATATGTTAAAACAAACCCTATATCCTTGGATATATTGAGAACACAAATTCCATAAGGTATATAGATTCCTAGATTTCATAAATATGGTTGAAAAGGAGATCTTGTTAGCCATGTTTCTGCATATACAACCCTATGTAGTGACTTCATTTTTTGAGGATAAACTCTTGGCTAAACTCTTCCCTAGATCCTTGAAGGATACTACTTTGGAATGGTTTTTCTCCTTACCGAATAATTCAATATGTTCATTCAATGAAATTATTGATGCCTTCTACAATCACTTCAAAATACATATGGGTTCTAAGATGACCTTAGTTGATTGAATGACATGCAAAAACAAGGATGATGAAAAGGTCATTGGTTTCATAGAATAATACCAATTTCTTTACTCATAAATAAACATTAAGATTCTTGATGCTGACCTTCAAAGAATATTTATTGCCAATTTACAAAATAAAATCACTACTAAACTTGAGATGTTAAAATTTCCTTCCTTCACATAGTTGTGTACCACCTTTGTGATTGCCAAAATCTAGTTAGTATTCATGAAGTGAAAACTCCATCTAGCCATCTTAAAAATTATGAATCCACGCCTCATAACAACTATAAACCATTCAAGAAACAAAATAAGGGATTTTTACAACTTAATCACCCTCAACCAACTCAACATGTTGATAACCAAGTGGTTTTTATAAAGATGACAAATCGATACATATTTGGAGATAAAAATAGACAAATTCACCCCTCTACCTAATACCCTTCAAAATATCATGTTGTAGCTCTTAAACAAGAAACTTATTTCCTTACCTCTTGTTAGATCTCTTGATCATATGAAGCCTTTACCTCCTATCTATAGATAAATTTCCTATTGTCATTCTCACTCACAAAACGAACATGATATAGAATATTGTTAGCATCTCAAACATCTTGTGCAAGACCTCATTGATTCTAATAAAATTCAAATTGGTGATGTTAATGATCAAGGAAACAAGTTTGTAGCCCCTCCTAATCAAAACTTGCAAATATTTACTAATCCTATGCCAAATAATAACATTTTCTTTGTCAAAGCTAGCGAAACAAAGAATGATGTGATGAATGTTGACACAAATAATGAAATCATGAAAAAACATGGGCAATATGATAGGACTTATTGAAGTTCAACCTCATAAGGGCCTAACCAGATATTGCTTGACATTGTTTTCTCACAACATGACATAATTAAGAATGCACTTGATGGTCCTCTTTACATAGATGGAAAGAATCAATGAGAATCCTAATAATGGGATGTTAATTGATCCTATTTGTGTAGAGAATGTGATCAATGAAGAATTATTTTTTGTGCATGAGATTTATCAAGATTCTTGTGAACAACTGAAAGCATGGATCAAAATGCATAATGGTTTTGCTTTCCCTAAGATAGGTTAAATAACTCCTCTTGTGAAAGTTGGACCAAAAACATCAAGTGTCTCTTTTTCCATCATCCCGTTGTTGAACCAATTTCATGTGAAATTAACCTACCCATGGATTCACTCCATGAAATTCATCCCATTGGTAGTGCATAAATTCTAAGTTTTTGTTTGGAAATGAGATCTTTAGTGTGCATCATAGTGGATTTAATCCAGTGTCTTCCTATGGGAATTTCTCATTGGATTTCTTTTGGCCTAAACCTATGGAACCTATTAGGCCTCATGAGGACTTCTTTTTCAAATCCTATCAAAATTTTAAGGAAAAGCACATAATAGAATTATCACTTAGTAATATGCCTCAACCCATAATTGAGCATCTTATCCTTGATGAAATGATGATTGAATTGAAAGCCCTTCCAAATAACCAAGACCAAAACATAATAAATCCTTCACCTATTTCCTATAAGATACCATGAGATAATAAAATAAGTCCCATTGTGCCTTCTAAAATAAAACAAGTTTATAAAGCTAAAGAGAAAGTGGTTGAACAACCTCCCATGATTTCCTTCATTCCTCCCTTAAGGGAAGAAGAGAAACCTATGGTTCATAAACCCATTCCTACACAATCACAACTTGAAAACCGAACAAAAGGAAATTGAATGTGAGAGAGCTTAGGCGTAGACGTCTTGCTATTTATCATTTAATACAATCATCACATGAATAAATGAATTAAAATAAAATAATAGGTCTCAAGCAATGCATGATTATTCTCCACCTTTACTGAAACAAGAAAATCATAAACCTCGACCACAACAAGCACCTTCCATGGATATTATCATTATACCTTCTATTGTCATAAACTTAGATGATGATAATGAAATTGCAAAAATTGATGAAGTGCATAATTATTTAAATTTATTATTTTCCTCTTCTATGAGCTTAAATGATAATTGTGATGATCCTCTTACAAATATTAATTCACCACATGTTGAACTTGGTGATTGTCCTAGTTTGGCACTTGACATTGTCCCTTTGGCTAGTTTTTTTCCTTCCACATGCGATGACCAAGATTGGGATGTCAATGACCTGCTATAGGTTGACTCACATGTACCTTAATATTCTTTTCATATTTATCTTTTTTATGTTCTTTGTGTGATTGCATGTGCATAATATGACCCCTCATACTGTTTTGTTTGATGTGTATTCATGTTCATTCCTATATTTGTATCTTCATTCTTCTATATTTTGTAATCCTTTATCTTTTCTTTTATCTTGTGTTTTCCTTTTGGGGATAACATAATATTTCAAGACATTTAGGTCTCTTCCATGTTTACCCAAAATATTTTTCTTTGTTTTCTCTCTCTATGTTTCATTCTTCCCATTCCATGAGTTATTTGGGGAATGATGACATTTTTGAGCTCTATAACATAATTATAGAAAATAAATACATTAACCTCAAATCCATGGATCCCTTATATGTGATTTTGGGATTTCATTTTGGGGAAACCTACTTTTCATGATGTAGCTTTATTTGGAAACATATGCTTGATATAGGGCTTTCCAAATAAGCTCTCATGTCTTATTTATCATTTATCATTTTCTACTTTAAAGTAATTGATCATAGCATGGTGTAATCAATTTTTTAAAAGTGGGGGCATACATTGGAATTATCATTTTTAGATATCTTGGACTATATCTTATATTTCATTGTGCATTCTTCTTACTTCTTGCAATGTGTCTTATTCTTGGTGGTGTCATTCGGTTTGATGTCCTCCAAGAGTGTGAACTTTCTTGGCATACAAATTTCTTCTTAGTGGTGATGCTACACATTGCATTCCTTAAGTTGCAAATATTCTATCCTCTACTGCTCCTATCTTGGAGACATTAGGCACGATGTTCCCTAACTAGAGATCTTACATGAACTAAGAAAAACTGCTTTGAACATGCCTTATTCTATTTGCATTTTTTTTATAAGTGTTTAGCATAATGAAACTTGCTAACCTTGTGAAGATTGAATTTATTACTCTTTTTATGGCCACCAAGCATAACACACTTTGATTTCCTATGGTGCCTTGTTTTTTCATAAGTGTTTAGCATAATGCAACTTGCTAAGGCTTATGAAGCTGAAAGTTCATATCATGTGGTTTCTTATTAAAGTTATCAAAGGTATAACTTTAGCATGGTATGGGAGCATAATAAGATTATCTCATTTCCCACCCTTGGGGGATCACTTAGTGGACAATGAATTTCACTAGCCCATGTGAGAATACATTATTGTTTGCATTGTGGACAGTGAGTTCTTCTTGTAAACATTTTTTGTCAAAATAGCTGAGGAATGATCCACATCATGTTTGACATTAGAGGCTTGATCCACCCTATGTTTCTCTTTTTCTTTCTTCCTTTTAGTCTTTGACATTGTATGGTTGAGTATCTTGTCATTTCTATATATATATATTTAACATAGGCATGTGTCTCCTTGTGCCTTTGTTGGTTTTTCCATGAGATCTTAGAGCTTGCAGGCCTGATCATTCTCCTTGATCTTTGTCATCTTATCCTTCCAAAAATTGTACAATTAGACCTCTATTTATTGTCTACTTTAGTGTGATTTTGACGTAGGGTCATCCTCTCACTAAAGTGGGTGATAAATGTAGTGTAGAATAATGTATCCCTATACATTTTATCACTTGTTTGGGCCCTCCTTTTAAAATGGACTTAATATTGCCTTAATTTAGTGTTGGTAAATGCATCCCTTAAAAAAATTTACACTTGTTTGGGTCTTCCTTTTAAAATGGACTTAATAATGCCTTAATTTAGTGTTGATAAATGCACCCCTTTACATTTGCACACTTATTTCGGCCACTTAATTAAATTGATCTTAATTATGCCTTAATAAGCCCTTTTATTCATTTATAAGCCTAGTAAATTACATTTTTCAAAGAGGAAATTTGACAATAATTAATTCCTAAACATAACACTTTACCTTGAGTAATATGTGTTCCCGAAATAGGGACCTAGGACCCATTCGCTCATGGGAAAATGGGTCCTCCCTAGACCTTTGGACCTAAACTTAATTTACTTTCTTGGTAGTATTTTAACATTTTCGGATCCATAATTCAATGTTGGCTTGTGATATTTGAATTTCATGAAATTAAGGATACATACCTATAAATACAAGGTCATTTCACTAAGTTTCACCTAAAGTTACAATAGAAATTTTATGGGACTTCACAAGAGCTAAAGTTGATGATCAAGAGATTTATTGCAGAAATCAAGATCTATCCATCATGTCAAAGTATTCTTTCATCATGCATGTTTTTGGAGCTAATATTATGATGTAGGTTTCAAGATCAAGTCAAGCATTCAAAGCATTATTCAAGTGTCAAGTTCCACATCTAATTCAATCATTTCATGCAAGTTTTAGACCTCCTAAGATCTCCCTGATCAATGTTTCATTCAAGGGTTTGTTGAGTGGTAACATATCTTTGTTCATCTTCATTCCCTCTTTCATTTCATTATTTCAGTTCAAGGTTTGATTACTAACACAGGGTTTGACCAAGGCAAGCCCCCATTCACCTAGAAACAAAAAAATTTCTCTCTTGTGTGTGAGATTACAAATTTAGGTTAAAGAAGGATTTAAGAACTTATGAAGTGAAAGATTGAAAATTTATCAAAGTTGTTGTCAAATCATGAAATCTCACCAACAAATCTAATTTTTGAATTTTTGACACTAAAACTAGGAAAAATAAAAAGCTACAAATCTAAGTTAGATGCTCTCAAAAGTTCTAGAAAAACCTTGGGCAAAGATCTGCATTTAGTTTTTTAGTTTTACAAGTATTGAATATTGATGTTTCAAGTGTTAGATTTCATTTTGGAGTTGATTTGATATTTTTAGTTTTTCTCCCCAGAGTTTTTTTTTACCTTGATCCCCAGCCTTAAGTCATAAGGAAATCTGAACACTGACTTGATTCACCTAGTCAATTATTTGTACGGATCTCATTTCCTAATGAAATAAAGGAAAATAGGTTTATCTATTATCATTTTGGTGAACATCCTCTCATAGTAGATAAACCCTATTTTTTCATTGTTTCAGATTCTGCTTTCTTGCATGGGGATCTTGAGGAAGATTTTTTTATATGCGACAACTTGATGGTTTTGTTGTGAAAGGAAAAGAACACTTTGTTTGCATGTTAAAGAGATCTTTATATGGTTTGAAACAGTCACCCATGATGTGGTACCAAAAGTTTGATGGTTTTGCATTGAATTTGGGTTTTTTTAGAAGTGAGGAGGATAATTATGTTTGCATTAAGGTTATTAATGATTAGATTCTAATCATTATCTTCTATTTTGATGACATGTTGTTTATGGGTAACAACAAGGTGATGATTAAGGAGCTTAAGACTTAGCTTTCTAGCACATTTGATATGAAGGATTTGGGGGATGTAAAATATATTCATGGGATGGAGATCAATAAGGATTGGGTTCACAAAATCCTTTGGTCAAGTAAGAGTAAGTATGTTGATACTATCTTGTAGAGGTTTAATATGCATGACTGTAAATCGATAAAATTCCATTTCTACTTGGTACTAAGTTGAGTTTATAAATGTGTCCTAATTATAATGATGATGTTGAAGAGATGTCTAATATTCCTTATGCTAGTGCAATTGCTAATTTAATGCATGCAATGGTTTGCACTACTAGACTAGATATAGCCCAAGCAGTGGGAGTTTTGAGTAGGTTTATGTCAAACCCTGGTAGAGAGCATTAGAATTTTGTAAAGAGAGTGTTTAGATATTTGTGCGGTACTTCAAATTATGGTTTGGTTCATCATGGTACTAATGATGTGTATAATTCATTAGACATATAGGGTTTTGTTGATGTAGATTGGGCATGTGACTTGGATAGTAGAAGGTCTACTAGTGGCTATCCTTTTACTTTGTTTGGAGATGTAGTGAATTAGATGAGTAAGAGGCAACCTATAGTTGGATTATCCACCACCAAATTAGAGTATATGAAAGGTACATATGTTTCTAAGGAGGTGGTTTGGTTACAAAGACTTGGTAATGGAGTTGGTTTTGATTGCAGGATAATGAGGATTAGATGTGATAGTCAGAGTGCCATATGTTTAGCTAAAAATCCTATGTACCATGCACATACTAAAGATGTTGATGTTTATTATCACTTTATGTGAGAAATGGTAGAGAATGGTAAGGTTTTGATTGAGAAGGTTCACACTTTGGATAATGTAGTAGATTCTCTAATGAAGCTAGTGACCATGGATAAGTTTTTCTGTGTAGGAAGCCCATGGGCTTTGATCACTGTACTTGATTATATATATTATTTGTATCTCATGAATGCAATTGCAATGTATAATGTCAAGTGGGAGAATTTTATGATAGGCGACATTATAATTTTTTATCCTTAGTTGATTAATGTGTCTCCACATTATTTGGAAAGTGTTCTTGAGGAAATGAGGGAAAAAATATTTATTATTTATTTTCCTATTACAAATTGTAATTGCATTCAAAGAGGAGGACCCTTCATGATGGTAGTTACAAGGAATTCTCAGATAACATTCTTCCTAGGTGTCCCACTTTATGGGTTTGTACCACTTGAGTGTACATGTACTTGCATGATATTAGCATTTTTTACATGCTCTTGTGTGGTTGGTGTTGCAATACTGAAGAAAGGATTGAAGATGTTGCCATTGATGTCAACTGGTCAACTAGTTATCTACTAGTTGTTGTTGGTTGTATATGTTAAGGATATTGAGAAAATTATATAAAATAAAGTTTATAGGTATTTAGTTTTTGATCTAGTATTTTCCCCTATGTTCATGTGGTTCAAATATGTTGGTTATGGTTGTTGAAGGTTGCTATATCTAGATTTTTGGTTTTTAGTTCATTAAGAAGTTCAAGTTGTGTTCACTAGTTGTGGACTATGTTTTTCTATGTTCTGGTTGAGGTCCAGGATAAATGTTTTTGGTTTGAATTTCTCTTTGATGAAGTCTTTTGACTTGCAGATCTAGAGCTAAGATTTTTTCATTGCATTGAAGATATTTTTGGTTTCTAGAAGTTTTGAGCTTAATTTTTCTATGCGGTTTACACTAGTTTGGCCGACCTTGTGTTAAGCACTATCTTCGAAGTTAATGAAGCATGTTGGATATATTTTGGGTCCCGGTGAAGCATGTGCTAGGGTTGCCCTCATTCTAATTCCACCCTAGGATGGTTGGTGTTTACCTTATTTGAATTTGAATTTGGATGCTCGACTTTGGATCTCTTTTTCAAGGTTGGAGATAGTATAAATACAAGATGAGCTAATAATGAAAAATTTACGATAGGAAAGAAGGAAGATAAGTGAAAGAGTAGATGCGACATTGATTCCATTCAAAAAGTGTGTGTGAGTTGTGTGTGGTAGATTAGTGTGAAGCTTAATGCTAAGTTTTCGAATGTAGTGAGTGAAAGGAGAAATCTATCATTCATGCAATTTGATCAAGTAACTATGGTGGAATCCTTTGTTGCATTGGTATTGTAGTCTCTCTATAATAATTCTTCATTTTATTATTTGTATCTCTTTGGTAGTGAGCCCTTCGGGTTGTAGCCCTATTTGACAATGAGTCCTTATTTTAGGCAGTGAGCCTTATCTCAAGAAATGAGCCATGTTTCAGGTAGAGAGCTAATGAGTGCCCAAAATGACACTTTAATTGATTATTTTATGTTCTCAAAGACTTTATTATATTATTAATTAACTATGTTGGTGATAGATTATATACTTATATGTTTTCTTGTTTTACCTTGTATTTAACTAATTTGAGGATATATTAGAAATAATATTTTGCATTAAATGTGTTTCTTTTAATGATGTTAATGATGGAATGACTATGCAATTTGAAATCTCTACTAACATATTAGCATCCCATTCTGAAGGATTCCATGCAAGTGATTAAATTCTTACTATATGAGATGGATTTGTTAAACTCTTTGTTTAACAACTTGGAATCAATTGTGCTCCTAAACTCTCCAGTTGAATACTGATTCATCATGATTTTGAATTCAATTCCTTAGTTAGTTTGGAAACCTCTTGTTCTAGCTAGTATGAGGCGAAATTCTCTTTGATACTTTCAGTTATGCTTTAGCTTTAGTATTCTGATTTGTATATTGGTAGTTAGTGCCATGATTTTGAATTCAAATAAGGGATATTTCTATAAATATCCATCCTTAGATTTAGTCGAGAGTTAGTTAATCTTTCACTTAACATTGTAATGTTGGTACTATGCACTTTTGTTCTACTCCCTTGTTTGGGAAAATTTGAATGAAAATGAGGAGTTAATTTGAATTTGGGTGTTAAAGGTCCCACCAGAGGAAGAGTAGGGCTTGCTCAACCCAAGGAGGTGACCTTGTGTTGTGTTCTTTTATTTAGTTAATTTTTGTTCAGTTTGTATCAATTGAAAAGTTAAGCATCTTAATTTATGTTTAATCATTGTTAGTGACTCCATTTACTTACATTCTTAGATTAGTTAATTGTGTTCTTAAGATCATTCATGATTCTTTACTGTAGATTAAAATTCATTTGTTTACTATAGATTTAATTGTTCATAAGATTTACACTTAATAACTATTTTAAATGCACGTGGTTTTACTGGAAGTAATCATGATGACTGATGGGAAGATTAAATTGAATCTTATTTGGAATTTATTCATGGAAATTAGTGTTGTTGTTTTCTAGATTAATGTTTATATCCTTGCAAGCGTAAAATAGACTCTCTTTTCAAGCAAATTTCAATTGTGAATTTTTTATTAAGAGTGAATTTAGTTATATCTTAATTTTTCTATGAATCAATCAAAATAAAGTCATGTGGAGTCTAAAATAATTCATTACAGTTTGAGTAAGAATTAGTTAAAGGATAAGATATATTTAGTCTTTAGAAATTAGTTGTTGAGTTACACTCCTGAGAGCTCATGAAGGCTCTTGAAGGAGACAAACTGAAATCAAAAGTCATTGTTTATAGTGCAAAACTCCCCAATCCATGGAGACATCCTTATCACATACACCTCTAATACACACCCGGTTTGATAATTGAAAGATTAAATGATGCAAGAAGTGACACCAATGACCTTGCCCATCATTTTTGGGGTCGTTGCTGGGGAAAATTAAAGATCTATCTATTAATATTGAAGCCTTAGTGTTGATAAGGAAGATAGTTTAGTTTGTGAATGAGATGAGCTAGAGACCATTTAGGAAGGTTTCTTCCACAAAATATTGATTTTGATCAAGAACAACAAGCTTTGCAACATCAGATTGAAAATCAAGAAGAGAATTAGGAACATTTTGAAGAAGAAGAAATGGGTGACCAACTAGGAAATGATGCCCCACCAAATAGGAACTTTCCTATCCCATTAATCTAAATAGGGAACTTGATGAGCCTCTTATGAAGAATATTTCAACCTCAATTTTACCTACCTTTAGGGGTAAATTTTTTGATGACCATGACCAATTTATCTTTGAGTTTAAGGTTTTATGCCAGACCTATGATTATACAACAGATAACTAGAAGTTGAAACTATTTCCTTCTACCTTCAAGGAGTCAACCTTACATTGGTTCATGGGTTTAGGTGCAGGGACAATCTCAACTTGGGATGAAATGGAAATTGAGTTTTTGGATAAATACCAGAATTATTGTAGAGTAAGAGATAGGAAAGAGGAATTGTTCCAAATGAGACAAATGAAAGATGAAAGTCTAGAGGATTATGTTGATATATTTTAGTTTGTGCATAATAGGTGTGGTAATGGGTTGGATAATGAGATTAGTAAGACATTTTTTCTAAAAGGAATTGATGATGAGTCTAGAGTGTGTTTAAATATTATGGGGAAAGGAGATATCAATAAGCTTTCTTTAGAAAATATTATTGAAATATGCATAAACTACTCTAGGACTAGAGTAGAGACTAGAGGCTCCTCAAGAAACAAAGCTCTCACTCCTGATGTGTCTCAAGTAATGGAGGAAATTTATAACTTGAAAACTAATTTACTCCTTCATCTCAACATGCAAGGAGATAAGAATGCTATTGACCCTTTAGCCATTTATTTTTCCAAATATAGAGGGAAACATATTTTGAGAGAGTTTCCATTGAATCAAGTTGACATTTTTTAAATCTATGAGAAACATCATGCAACAAGTTCTTGTAACCTCTTACTTGGAATTAAGAATCATCTGAAGAAACCACCTATAGTGGAGGAAGAACTTAATTATGTTGGGAAGAGATCTCAAAATACTAGATATAGTGCTAATCAAGGGCAGTATGGTCCTAGAACTAATTGGAATAAGAACCCTTGGACAAATGAAAATCAATGGATTCCTTCCTATCAAACACAACCACCACCTACATTCAAGGATCAACCTGAATGGATGAATCCTTAGTGGAACAAATCATAGTAGCAATAAAATCATCCATAGTGGTAGTAGAATCAATCACAACAGAAAAAATCAAACAAAATTTCAACCATGGAAAAATCAGGGGCCAAGGCATCCCTAGGAACAATCACCTTAATTAACCCATGGTTCTAATCCTGCTAATGAACAAGTAAATTATTGAAATGCACAAGGAAAAAGAGAGGGGGTGAATTAGTTGTATCAAATCACTTTACTTCCAACCTTAATAAATTTCAATTTAACTCAATCTATTATTAACTGTAAACATGAAATACAAAATAACAGAATGCAAACACTAGAGATACTAGATTTACGTGGAAAACCCAATAAGGGTAAAAGCACAGTGAGGATTAGCTCACAATATAGTAGTAATGATATACTAGATACAAAGGCCCACTACTAGAGGGATCACTACCCAGATACAAAGGCTCACTACCAACAATAGGACTCATTGTCTAGAAGGAGGCACACTGCCTACAAAGAAAAAGATAAATAAATATCCACCACAAAGGTTCTACACATTCACAACTTGATCAAAAGATTGTAGATACCATCAGCTCACTACTTTTAGGAGTCTAACACATCAAAGTATGACTTCTTCAATTCACTTTTGGACACTCTTATTTTCACACTTGTTCACACACTTCACTTGCTTACTTGATCCATCTTCAATTCACAACATCTTGATTTTATTTTATACCATCATGAACCCTACAAGCATTATCCAAGGTCGACTAAACATTCTTTAATTTATAAATTCAAATTAGGTCAGCCACTCTACATTCCCATGGTGGATAAGAATAATAGAGGACCAAATACACATTTAATTAGGACACAAAAAACATCTTGGATGGAACACAC
Organism: Sequoiadendron giganteum; assembly: GCA_007115665.2. Taxonomy (NCBI): domain Eukaryota; kingdom Viridiplantae; phylum Streptophyta; class Pinopsida; order Cupressales; family Cupressaceae; genus Sequoiadendron; species Sequoiadendron giganteum. Next base: position 122,258,253 of record CM021102.1, read on the forward strand.
ACTTCTCTAATTTGATTAAAATTATTTGTGTAACATGTAGACACCAGGTCAGCCAAACCTAATGAACACACCAATGATCTTTGAAGTATGTGCATCTCCAACAAGATGATCACATGTGGATCACTCAACATTCTTCACTAGAAATTTTACTATTTCCAAGAAACCTTTAGTTACATCCGTAGCAACTATAACAACCTTCATTCATAGAATACTCTTCAACAGTCCAACTAGACCAACCAACAACACATAGGAGCTTTGGAGCAGGTCTTCTAGAGCACCAAATCATAAGAACATTTATCATAACACAAAAACCATCAAAATGAATCATCTCCTAGATCTGAAACCAAATAATAGAAGATTGTGGAGCCAAAACATTTCTCCTAGTTGGCAAACAAATAGTTTTCTTAAACCACTTCACACATCGGTGAACACATCTTTCACTCTCCATTGAACCATAAGCTAAAAATTGAGATATGTTATCCATTGAAGCTCATGAAAACAACTAACGATCCATATAGGCATAGGATCAACACAAAATAAATATAGAGCACAATACCATAGCACATTTAGAACACACATTTCAATAGTACCTTCATTATTTCTCAATTTTTCTCAAAAGAACTTGGAAAAAACATAACTACAACTTCATAAATATAGCTCCATGTACTCTAAGCACATCTATAGTATATTAACTATACAAGAACCATATGCAATCAACCTAAACTATGTTGAAATCAATGAGAACACCACCACACAAATCCATACTTGCAACCATCTCCCACTTTGGCATTGATGGAAACACATGATGTGAAAAAACAATCAAAGACAACATACACAATCTCCTTCTTCTTCTTCCCTTTCTTTTTCTTCAGAAGCGACAACCTTCACAAGCATAAAATTTTCACATGATGTTCTCTCCCCCTTTAATATCAATGGCAAAGGAAATTTTGGATGAAAACTCTTGCTATATAAAGCTCTATTCACTCCCCCTTAGGATTGCACTCACATCACATACTACAACAATGCACTTTTCTACTCCCTCTAAGGAGTAGACCTTAATCATTAGTCCAAACCAAAAGAATCTGTGAATTCACTAGAATGATTCACCACCATGTGCATTTAGTTCAAGGAAGGAGGGGTAGTAACCCCTAACTTTCCCCTAAGATAGTCAAAAGTATCCTTCAGAAGGGCCTTAGTGAATATATCAACAATGTTTTCTTTGGTAGGTACATATTCAAGTCTAACTTCATTCTACAATACCTTCTCTCTTAAGAAGTGATACTTGATATATATGTGCTTTGTCCTATAATGCATCACTAGATTCTTTGAGATGTTTATAGCACTTTTATTATCAAAAAAGATAGATACAGGCTCATCACACCTATGTCCTTCAAGTATTGCTTCATCCACAATACCTGTGTATAGTAGGATGTTGTTGTAATATACTATGCTTCTATAGTGGATAAAGAAATTGAAACCTGCTTCTTACTCAACCATGAAACTAATCTTCCTCCAAGGAAGAATGCATCACCACTTGTACTCTTCTAGTCATCTACACAACCAACCCAAACTACATCAGTGTAGGAATTTAATATGAAATCACTATCCCTTGGATACCATATCCCAAAATCTGGAGTTCCCTTAAGATATATGAATATCCTCTTCACAGCTATAACATGTGCTTCCTTAAGTTCTACTTGAAATCTTGTAACTAAACATACTGTATGCATGATATCTGATCTAGTAGCAGTAAGATACCATAGTCCACCAATCATAGATCTATACATGCTTTGATCAACTTTAGCAAATCCATCATCCTTACTTAGCTTACATCCTATTACCATAGGGGTGTAGACTAGTTTGGAGTCATCCATTCCAAAATTATTGAACAATTCCTTAACATACTTAGATTGTGAAATGAATATCCCTTTGTCAATTTGATTTACTTAAAGTCCAAGGAATAAATTATGTGTACGTTAGAAATGAGTAAATCAAAATGAATCTAATCTAATACACCAATGAAACATTAGATTGAAGAAACTAAATTAAAGAAAGCAAAATGCAAACTCAAAACACAAGCAGCTTCTTCAAATTCGTTCCATTGTCCTCTATCTCCAAGGATTCGTTTCAAGATGTTGACTCTCAGTTGTTTGAAGTAGCAGCTTGTAGAATGGCAGCTTGAGAGAATGAGATTAATGAAAGTGCATGTGCATTACTAAGATGCTCTAAGCTATGAAGTTAAAATACTAAAATGTTGATTATGCTAATATGCTGGTTTGAATGCAACATAGTAATTGCGCATGAATTCTAGATGAAATCTACTTACCAAATGGTTGTATTTATAGATTTTTGAGAAGCAAAAACCCATTTGGTGAAGATCAACGGTTGCAATTCAAACTTGTTAGAATGAATGGTGTGAGATCAAGAAGTTGAGAGGAATATGGAAGGTTGAGAAGAAAATGGAAAGGTGTTTTCAACCCACAAAACCTTCTTCATTCAAAAATGGAAATAAACATGACATTAATTTCCTTATTTATGAAAATTAGTTGAAGTTGAGGAAATTTGCTAATTAAATAAATAAATTTATTTAATTATGTGTGACATGTGAGAATGGAAGTTTCCATAATTTAAATAATTACTATTTAAATTACATGAGAAGAGTGAGAAAGAAATGAGTTAATTAAATACTTACCATATTTAATTAAATGAGAAGTGAAGATAATTAAATATTTATCATATTTAATAAAATGAGAAGTGAGAGTAATTAAATATTTATCATATTTAATTAAATGAGAGGTGAAATGGATTTAGAAGAATATTCCATAATTCAAATTCAAATATTCAAACTATTAGAAATGGAGTGATAATTAAATAAATAAATATTAAATTTATTTAGTTTAATTAAGAGGAAAGTGGCAATAATTAAATACATTTATTTAATTAATTAAATTAGAAGAATTGGAAGAATGAACAATATAAATAATTTAATTTATTTATATGTAGAAGACTTTAGAATATTAATTAAATAATTTATATTTAATTAATTAACAAGTTTGAATACTATGACCATTTTTAGATGTGTACATTTTGCCCCTCTTTGAAGTGATGTGTTTTATGCATTGCTTCAAAGAATTTGCCCCTGATTTTGGAAAATTTAATTGATGATGCTATATGCCCCCTTGAGAGGTAAATTGCATGATGAGAATGATGATTAGGGTGATTTGAAAGATTTTTAGATGATTTTGGAGAAAATTTGGCAATTTAGCTCTCGAAATAGCACCTTGCATAGTAAAAATAAAAAAAAATTGCCACTTTTACCCCTTTAAAAGGTGAAAAAGGTGAAAAGTCATTTTCATTTGAACAGTAACCTTTTGAGAATATTCTGAGCTCTGGGAGATAAAAGCAAGATGCCGATCCATTATGAGTGCCACCGATTCAACCGAGCCTGTCGTCATCAAAGACTTGCAGCCTATGGACCTCCGGTAAGTGATTCCAAACCTCTTCATCAAATTTAAAATGAAATTCACATGCCTTTTTGAATTTTTTGAATTTTTTGAATTCTGTTTCGACGCATACGAGCTTTATTTGAGTGCATAGATTAGATAAAATGACACATCCCTAGTTGCACATAGATGCAAAACAGTCATGCATATGTGAAGTAGTGCATAAGATAGATAAATCGGCGCATCTAGAAAACCTACCTCTGTAGGATGCTAGAATGGTGCATAGGCTATATTAGCACATAGATAAACTATTTTATCACATATATTAGATAAAATAGTGCATTCATGAATTCGCACATCAATTGACTATTTTAGCGCATAGATTAGATAAAATAGTGCATAGATAAAATCGCACATCGATTGACTGTTTTAGCGCATCCATGGAGAGAAGTTGTGCATCCATGGTTTGGCGCATCCATTGACTGTTTTAGCGCATCCATGGATTTTGCTGAATTTCAATTTTTGAAGAAAACTTTATGTGTGCTTGATGATTGTTGCTAGATTAGACAACTATTTTTATGCTTTTTTTAAAAACATCAAGATTAGATTTGTGTGATTTGATAAATTTGTCCTCATGCTTGAAGAAAAAATAGAAGAAATGATTGATTTGCTTTCCTGATTGAAAGGCTGATAGATTTACTTTCCCGATTGAAAGGCTTATAGATTTTCTTTCTCAATTGAAAGGCTTATAGATGTCGAATGATTTGACTGTTAAATTTGTTTCCATGTGATATGAAAACAAATAGATAGATTAATTTTCTTTCATTCTTGAAAACAAATGTTAGATGGTAGATTTGATCTGATTGCTTGATTGAACTAATTTGATTTGAAATTCTCCTTTGCTGATTGATTGCTTGATTGATCTATAAAGGAGGAATTTAACCTCCTCCAGTTTAGAGATAGATTGCGTCATACCTAGGAGATGGTTCCGCAGTTATCTCAGGATGACTTAGGGATCATACATGAGTGCAGATTGGATCCTTTATTGGCGATGCCATAGTATCGGGTCAACATGGCACTATTGACTACTTTAGCGAAGAGGTGGCACAATGAGCATAACACCTTCCACTTTCTGATAGGGGAGATCATGGTGACTCCCAAGGATGTTTACAGGATTCTGGGTATTCCTGTGGTTGGAGAGCTTGTGATCTATGATCAGAAGGAGATTGAGGGGACAAATGCATTGAGATGGGTCTTCTAGGATCCTCATATCGCGGGATATGAGATTCCCTGGAAGGAGATGATAGAGACCTATGCCCCACTGCCTTCAGTTTTAGCAGATTCATCGGTGGTTTGCTTTGTCCTGATCATAGGGCAAAGGGACTATTAGCTAGGTGGGGTAGGATTCTGGAGGACATGCTTCTCCATCGTACCAGATATGCATGGGGGTCATGTATGCTTGCCCATCTATACCATGATCTTCATCAGGTCGTGTATACAGATGGGAAGAGTCTGTCCTGTGGAGTGACTCTATTACAGATATTTGTGTGGGAGCATTTTGTGATTAGACACCCCATTGTCCGAAGAGATCGGCCCCTTAGATTTCCATATGTTTATGCATATATAGGGCCCCTTGTCTAGCCAAGGCTGGGCAAGTTAGAGTACTAGCGACATGTGCTTGATGATTTAGATACTATCATCTGGTGACCATATCTTGACTGTGACCCATGGGAGGCAAATGATAGAGAGTTACCATATGTGACCAACTCCAGATACCTGATTGGGCGCACACCCTTTATTATTGAGTGATTCCTAGTTATGAGGGTGATGAGATAGTTTGGATGGAGACAGATGATGCCGTAGGGTGTGGCACATTATGCTAGGCGATGAGAGGATGTACCAGAGTGGGGTCCATTTGTGACCATTGAGGCAGCCAGAGTAGAGTATTTTGGGTTACAGCCCGATCACTGGGTTATGCATTCAGAGGTGATAGATGTCGGGATGACGGATGATTATGCAACCTATTTTTACTCGTATCCCTTCTCGAGGTTTACGAGTCCAGAGGAGCCTGCTCCTTTGATGGGAGGATCACTTAGACGGGTGAGGTGACAATAGCCACAGGGACCTCCAATAGCAGGGCAGCCATAGGGTCAGGCACAAGGTCAGGCATAGGTAGAGGAGGTAGAGGATATTGGTGGGGTAACCATGGATGTGGATGATGAGGATTTAGAGGATGAGGAGATGGATGAGAAGTTAGATGACTCAAATAGTGCAGATGTTGGGGATGATGGGGGTCGTGGGGGATATAGATTCTTCTTTGATGTTCCTTTTAGCATGAGGCCAAAAAACATCCAGAGTAGTGGATCAGTCGAGTACTTCAGCTCCTCAAATCATTATTAGGGCTCCGTCTTAGAGACAGGTTGACATATTACAGGCAGAGATTTAGACCCTACAGAGTCAGTTAGCACAGGCTTAAGGGACCATTAGTCAGCTACAAGCACAGATTGCACAGCCACCACCTCCTGACCCAAAAATAGCTCTACTTACAGTTGAGAGAGATAGTTTCAAAGAGAGATGCATATAGGCTGAGGGGATAGCCAAGAGATTGTTGAGATCAGTTGAGAGCACCTCGATTGGCAAGGTTGTGGCAGAGGGATTGGAGACTACTTGGGAGGTTGAGTATTATAGGATGAGGTATTTTGAGGCAGTGCCACTCGGGCAAAGGATAGCATTTACACAGTCAGATGCTCGGACTCATTCATGTAGTCACTCCAGGAGTGCTACCAGGAGCGTGGGTCAGCCAGTCAGATGAGAGATTAGAGCTTTTGGGAGAAGAGATCCGTCGAGACCTACTACCTCTAGAGGTAGCAACATTCATGTTCCATAGTCGAATGCCCCTTAGTGATGGGCATGTCGGACATATTTATGCCATTGTATTTGATATATCTTTTTGAAACATTTGATATCCTTGTATTTCTGGACATTTGTTTTGATGAGATTTATGAGATGCAGTGGTGATTTGATTATGCATGTGTTATGGATGATTGATGCACATGTTATGGATGCCTATTTTTATTTTTATATGCTATGTCATGTATGATGATGCAAATAATGATATGATGTAATCTGAATGATTTTTCCTTCATGATGTATGTAATGAATGTATGATGTAAGATGTAAATGCTTCGATGAAAAATGAGATGATATGATTTATGAAGATGTAATATGTAATGAATGATATGCACGTGACACGATTTATAATATGATCGATAATGATGATGTAATGGAAATGAACTTGTGTAATGAACTTATGATATATGATGTAATGGAAATGAACATGATAACCTAAGTGATGATGTGAAAAGAATGAAATAGATGCAATTTTATTTATGAATGTGTGTGAAATATGCAAATGTATATGAATGATTAATGAATGATTAAAATACCGACCATGCATATGATATGTAATGATGGATACTGATCATGATGCATGAAAATGAGATGTTAATGAATATGATAATGAAATAAAATGGTGATGTAAGTATGCAAGTGCAATGATAATGATAAAGTAAAATGATGTGAAATGAATGATAACGCAAATGATGTTACAAATGTCCAAATTTACTCAATTGTTTGTTTTGAAAAGATACATGAAATACTTACCAACCTTCAAAAATTCTACTCCATACAACCCTAAAAATGCCATCCTAAATGAATCATGCAGTCCTAGAATGCAGTAATGAATCATTCTCTCTTTTGCCATTCCATGCTATGCTTGATTTTCATCATTGAGCCTTTTGATATGTTGAAAGTTAATACAAGCATCAAAGGGTATGTTAGCACCAATGATGACCTGAGTACTACTTCCATGATTTTTGATATTGCAAATTAATACAAGCATCGAGGTATAATTGAACCAAGATGACCTGAGTATTGTTTTCATAAACAGACAAAAACTAACCATTTTCTTATGCAAATTCTGAAATGTCATCAATGATACATTGTAGAGCATGTCTCGTGACAAATTTGCACAATACTAATGATTAATTTACTGACAACAAGCCAAGAAAAATCATACTTCTTCTTGTGATTTTAATTCAATATATCATTGAATCACTCCAAAGATATGATGTCATCAAATATCAAAACAACAATTGCAACTTATGCTTGAAGTTTGTCATTCATTTTATTCAAATTAAGATCATCCAGCTTTTGTTTCTGTTATCTGTCCAAGTAGTCATGCAGTCTCAAATAAAATTGGATCATGTTGTTGTTTCTTGATATTCTGATTCTTGACATATGTTACCAATTGCTTGCTAGAAAGTTTGAAGAAGTGAACTGCCTCTCCCTAATGACCTTGTACTGTGACTCCACTTAGACACAACTACTGCTAAAGATAACCCAAATCATCAAGCCATGATGAAATCCTTGTTGTTTCAAGGAGATGACATGAATGTATGATGTGAATGTATTGGCCAGGCATGTGTGTGATGCAGATGAAAAGATAAATATGCGAAAGGGGATCCTAATAGATAGGAGAGCCAAATGAAATCACAAACAATGCCTGTTTGCTAGGTTTTCATCATGTTTTTTTCATTTTTAAGAAAAAAAAATTTCAGGACTTTTTATATTGTTTTTGATTTTTTCTCAGGCATAGAATTTCTTCAGATGCATGTTGTTGGTTGGATCTTCAAACAAGTCTCATTTTGCTGTTGATAACTGATATGCCCCCGATCCATATGCTGCAATGATTACGAACGGGCCCAACCAATTAGGTTCAAATTTTCCTTTCTTTTCTCGATCCTGTTGATTTCGAGGGTTCTCCTTGAGAACCAAGTCACCCACTTGAAAAGTTCATGGTTTGACTCTATGATTGTAGTTACGGGACATAATCTATTGATACCCCTTCAAATGATTAAATGCAGTTTGACGTCATTCATCAAGTAGTTCCAACTCTTGCAACCTTGATATTTTGTAGTCTTCATCATTCATTAACCCCTTAAGTGATACTCGAAGCGAAGGAATCTCAACTTCTAGTGGTAGAATAGCTTCTGCTCCATAAACCAAAGCATAAGGGGTAGCACCCGTTGGTGTGTGAATGCTTGTTCTGTATGCCCATAATGTTGGATTCAATTGGACATGCCAATCACGACTTGCTTCATTCACCATTTTCTTCAAAATCTTTAGAATTGTTTTGTTTGAAGCTTCAATTTGACCATTCCCTTGTGGATAATAAGGTGTAGAGAACCTGTGTTGAATGTGAAATCTTTCACATAGTCCATCGACATCCTAATTTTTAAAGGGTCTTCCATTATCCGTGATAATGGAGTTGGGAATACCATATCTGCAGATGATATAATTCAATATGAATGAAGAGATTTGTTTTCCCGTAACAGTTGTTAGGGGAACAACCTCAATCCACTTAGTGAAATACTCAGTGGCTGTAATGATAAATTTATGTCCATTTGAAGATAATGGGTGTATCTTGCCAACCAAGTCCAATCCCCACTAAGCGAAAGGCCATGTTGTGGTCAAGGGTTGTAATTCTTGAGCAGGAGTGTGAATGAGATTTCCATGAATCTAACATTTTGCATATTTCTTCACAAAGATGAATGATTCCTTCTCCATGGTTGGCCAATAGTAACCCAATCTCACAAGTTTCTTTGCTAAAGTTAGTCCACTTGAGTGAGTCCCACAAATACCACCATGCACCTCGTGCAAAGCTTTTTCTGATTCATCACGTTCGAGACATCTAAGGAGTGTACCATCTAGACCATGCCGATATAAGACATCAACAATTAATGTATAATGGGAGGATTGACGAATGAAATTTCATTTCTGATTTCTAGACAAATCTAGAGGTAACACCGTATCCTTTAGGTAAGCATAAATTTGGCCATATAGGGGAGAATCAGAATTGGTTAAGTGGAAAATGGTCTGAGTTTCCAAATTATCATGGGTAGGAGAAAACAATTGTTCCACCAGGAAATCATACCTTGTTTGATTCTCTTTCAATTGGAGTAAAGATGCTATTGTAGCCATTGTGTCGGTTGCTTTACTATCAATACATGGAATTTGTATGAACTTGATATCCACAAAGTATTTCTTGAAATCATCCACCATCTTTTTGTAAGGTACCAACTTGTCATCTTTAGTGTGATATTTGTCATTGATTTGATTTATAACAAGTTGTGAATCACCAAAAACTTGAAGTTCTATGATTTTCCAATCCACTGCACTTTTTATGCCAATTAATAATGCCTCATACTCAGCTATGTTATTTGTGCAAGGGAACATTAGCCGATAAGATTTTGGGATTGTATGTCCTTGAGGTGTAACAAAAAGAATCCCTGCTCTGGAACCATGCTGAGTGTAGGAACCATCAAAGTAGAGTGCCCATGACTGCTCAATGACCACTGTGAATACATTAGCATTAGGAAAATCAATGTGTGTTGGGTGTTCTGCTGGCCTTGGTGCTTCTGCTAACTAATCAACAATTACTTGTCCCTTTATAGCCTTGTGATCTACATAATGAATGTCAAATTCACTCAGGATCATGACCCATTTAGCCAACCTTCCAGTTAGGGTTGCTTTACTTAAAAGATATTTAAGTGGATCAATCTTGGCCACAAGCTTTATTGTATGGGCTAGCATGTAGTGTCATAAATTTTGAGAGATGAACACCACCGCTAGGCAAGCTTTTTCAATGAATGTGTAATTTAGCTCATGACTTGTCAACGTTTGACTGATATAATAGATGGCTCACTCTTTGCTTGAGCTGTCTTCTTGTGCCAATAATGCCCCTGAGGACACTTTTGTGGCCGAAATATATAGTATAAGTGGTCTTCCTTGCACTGGTGGAATTAATACTGGTGGATTCATGAGATACTGCTTAATTTTTTCAAATGCTACTTCACACTTGTCCTCCCATTTAAATGGAATATTTTTGTGTAGGAGATGAGTGAATGGTAAAATTTTATCCACCAGTTGAACAATGAACCTTCGAATGGATTGTAACCATCCTTGCAAAGAGCATAATTGACTAATATTCCTTGGTGGTGGCATATCAAGAATTGCTTGTACCTTAGCTAGATCCACCTTAATTCCCTTTTCTGATACAATGTAACCTAGCAACTTTCCAGATTTTACTCCAAAGACACATTTCTTTGGGTTAAGCCTCACCTTGAATTGTTCCATTTGCTTGAAAATTTTAGATAAGATGTCTATGTGTCCTTCCCTTGTGTTAGATTTGGCAAGGAGATCATCAACATAATCTTCCATGAATGGTTCATCATATCATGAAAAATCATTTTCATTGCACGTTGGTATGTAGCTCTGGTATTTTTCAACCCAAATGGCATAACGTTTGAACAATAAGTACCCCAAGGACATGTGAAGGCTATTTTATCCTGATCCTTTGGTGCAATTTTTATCTGGTTTTATCCTGAAAATCCATCCATTAATGAGTACATTGCATGTCCAACTATCAAATCAACAATCATATCAATATTGGGTAGAGGAAAGTCATCTTTAGGACATGCTTTGTTCAAATCTTTGAAATCTATACAAATTCTAATCCTTCCATCTGGCTTTGAGACTAGTATGATATTGGAGATCCATTCCACATAGTCAATAGACCGAATGAATCCAACATCCAAAAGCTTCTTCAATTCCTCTTTAACCAACAATGCAACATGTGGATGCATTTTTCTAAGTTTTTGTTTTACAGGTTTTTCCCCTGGCATAATAGGTAGGTGGTGCATGATTAGATTTGGATCCAATCCAGGCATATCCACATAGGACCATGCAAAACTGAATTGATTGTTCCTTAGAAATTCTCTGAATCAAGGAATTTCCTCTTCTGTTAGAGATGCAACCAATTGCAATATTTTGGGCTTTTCTGTAGTACCTATATTGAGTGCCTCCATTGGTTCAATTAAGATAGAAGACCTTTCCTGGTAGTGTTCTAGGAGAGTTTCAAGTTTCCCATCCTCTAGCACCTTTGAAAGGTTTTCACCATTGGATACGATTTTTATTTTTCTCTTTTCTTGATCTAATACTGCCTTTGTTAGGTTTTCACCACTAGATCTTTCTTTTATGTTATTTATTTCATAGTTGAGAAACTTGGCACCTTCCTACCGAAAACTCTGATCTTGTGATTCCCTGGTGGAACTTGTTTCCGGGTGAGATGACCAAAGGAAATTTATAATGGTTTCATCATTTGGAAAGGTTGGGACATCAATAGGTGTGGCTTGTTCCCAATCAATAAGTTCAGGATGGACCAAAGGAAATGGATCATTGGAATGAGTAAGGTCACTGGCCATTAGAGTCATGATACTATTATCAATGTCATTATAGGGGAGATCTAGGATGGTATTCTCTTGTAGATTATCCATCTCACTTTGAATTGAATCAGTTTCACTTGAGTCATGATCTCTTTGTAGAACTTAATCCCTTGAGCTTTCCCCTTGTGTGAGTGTGGGTGTGAATTTTTTTATGATATCCACCTCTTTATCCCAACATAATTTATCATCATAAATGGTGTCCCATTCATATTCATTGGAATCAATGTCAGAATTGTTTTCTTGAATTCACAAAATTGTTTCAGCTAACTCCTCATTTGATGGTCTTTGTGCTACTTCTTCCTTTGTATCTTCACCATATCCTAATCCAGTTTTATCTCTTGGATGCATCATTTTTAGTTGGATAGGTTCAACAATACCTTCTTTCCTTTTACCTATAGGGCCATTTCCTTCATAACCCATTTGTTGCATGATAGCATAACCTTTTCTGTATTGTTCTGTGGGTAACTTGACATGTAGTACTGATTATTCTTCATCTTTATAGAGCCAATCAAGGATAGCTCTATCTTCCATTTCATTTTCTTTGATAAATATCCCATTAAACTTGGTGATGGGAACTAAACCTGAGGCTAAAGCAGTTGTAGCCTATTGTATGGATTTTGAAGGTTGACCATGGGATCTTGGAGATTTGGGTAGATTAGAGAGAGATAAATAATATTCTCCCACTCCATCATCTTTCAATTTTAGCTTGGCACCAAAATTAGTTATCATTTCTCTTGCTTGGTCATTGTACTTTGAGGTATAAATTGCCAAAGCTTCTCTATTATGGGGTACGAGTGTGTTCTGAGTTGCTCTTAGGTTAGAGCAAGTTTGACTGCTAATGTAATCAGCAGGTATTGTTACTTCATGTCCATCATATGGAAAATTTAAGCACTGATGATAGGTAGATGGAATAGCTTGCATGTCATGGATCCATGGACGACCCAAGAGTATGTTATAAGTTAGATCCTGATCTAGAACCTGACAAAAGGTATTTTTCACAATAGGTCCCACTCTGATTGGTAGCATGATGAGGCCCTTGGAGGTCCTTTCCTCATTGTCATATGCCTTGATTGTAATCTTCCTTCGTGGATCTATAGATTCTTCAGAATATCCCAAATCTAGGACCACCTTCAAAGTGCAAATATTTAATCCGACTCCCCCATCTATTAGGACATGTCTAATGTGAGCTTTGTGAAACATGACCTCTAAGTAGAGTGATGACTTATGTGGATGATTTATGCATGAGTCATCCTTTTTAGTAAAGGATAAACATGTGGATGGGGAAAAGTGTCCCACCATGGCTTGAAATTTATCAATATCCAGATCAGGGGATACAGATGTATCAACAAGTGCCTTTTCCAGGACCTCCTTATGTGTAGGTGACAATTTTAAGAGCTCCAATATAGAAATTTGTGCTGGTGTTTTTCATAGCTGATCAACCAAATTGTACTGATTTGGAGGGGGAATTGCTGCTTTAGATGAGCTTCCTTTGACAATAATTTTAGCTTTTCCTCGTGTCATAGCATTGACCTCTCGATATTCTTGCTTACCTTTGATTCAGATAGCATTGATTTGTTGATTGTCAGTATAAATGTGATTGATAATGACATCGTGGCAATAATTAACATTCTCACCCTTGTCACTTGAAGATTCTCCCTTTTGGTAATTAGGGAGAGGGTCTTTGAATGCTTGATGGTTATCATTGACATTATGTCCCTCAACCGTGATGGTGTGGTTATCAATCAGATCCTGAAATACATTCTTTAACCCTTGGCAATTGTTTGTCTTATGACCTTTACACCTATGATAATCACAAAAGTGTGAGTCATTCCATGATGGTGGTTTAACTCAAGGCTCATAGTCTCTTTGTGGTGGCAATGTAATAGTGTTTTGGTTCAACAATTATTTGAGAATGGATTCCAAAGATTGGCCCAAGGGAGTAAAACTCATTCGATTCAAAAAATATGAAGATTTGGGCATACTTGAATTTTGATTATTGCAAAAATTATTTCCATGATTATTTGTCACATTCCCTTGATTGGAAACATTACCTTGGGTACTAGAATTTCCAGCATTATTGTTGCTACATTGAACACCTGACACATTAAGGACAGTAGGCTTTACCTTTACGTTGTTAGCATCTACTACCCCATGATTCACAAAATTTTTATTTCGAGTCCAAAATCATGACTTGTCATTGTTGTTACCATTGTTGTTGTTGTTGTACGAATTTGAACCCTCCTTATAAATTTTCAGAACCCCATGCTTGACCAAAGCACCTTCAATAGTAATTGCATTTTCAATCAATTTTTCAAATGATTGTGGACAGTGAAGGTTTAGTCTGTAACTCATCTCCTGGTTCAGACTATCGATAAAGATCTACATCTTTTATATTTCAGAAATAGGATGGGAGTATCTAGAAAACACCCTTCTCCACCTTTGCAAAAATGTAGTGAAAGATTCCCCTACTTTTTGTTTTACCTTACAAAGATCAAGCATGGTTATCTAGTGTTGGATATTGTAGGAGTATTGTGATATGAATTTATTTATTAACTCCTCAAAGGTTTTGATAGGGGGAGTGATTTTTGAAAGCCACTCCATGGATTTTCCACCCAGACTTCCTAGAAACAATCGCATTAAGTAGGTATCTTCATGAGCGAATTCTAAGCTCATATTTCGAAAATCCCTCACATGTTCAATGGGGTCAGTTTTTCCATTATATCTATCAAATTTAGGAATTTCACAACGTTTTGGAAAAGGAATCATTTGAAGTCTCCTATCAAATGGATAAGAATATATGTCATCCAAAACATACTTCTTTGTTGTACCTCCTTGCATTTCTTTGATTTTCCCTTGTAATTCTTTTATCTGTTGAGTAAGGCCACCAAAATCATTAAGAGGAGCTTCAGGACCTTCTTTAATCCCTTACGTGTCAAAATCAGCGCTTAACTTAGCTCCTTGATTAGCTAGTGAGAGGAACTATCTTTCCTTATTTCGTTCTAAGATCATTTCCATAAGGTTATGGAATTGGGGATCTTGTTATGCTTCTCTAAGCTTTTCCTCTGTTATCTCCTTAGAATGAAAAAGGATTCTCTTCCCTATCAATATTATCACCCATTTTTCTTGTACTTTCTCTTTCTACTTTATCTATGCATTTTTGAGATCTTGTGACAACAGGCATAAGCTTTGTCCAAATTCTACCAATTTTAATCAAAAGAATGGAAATAGTGCAATTTTGATGGATATGAGAGTTGGATAGATTGAAGATTCTATGACTTAAAAGATTTTCTTTTAACCTTTAGCTCGTGATTCTTGGATTGAAAGGATGAAAATCCTGTTTGTGGGAATTAAACTAAAGACTGAAAATAAAGATGATTTTTGCACTTTGTGAAGTTTTGATTATAGCTTTGTAAAAAGATGGATTGGGATAAATGCCTAATGTGCTTGAGCTCTCTATTGCAGAATTTGATTTGGATGAGTAGTGTACATAATTGTAGGTTGGGGAATATAAGAAGAGTGAATACATTGACTATGGTTGTGCCTTTGAGAGAGGGCTCTTCTTTGAAAGAAGGTTTGTGAGTATAAAGGTTCTACAACATAATCATCAGTGAAACCTCTAATGTAGTCATGATATCAATGAATAAAGGTCCTATGTTCAAGCAAGACCTTTCGAATTTGGTAGAGAAATTTCCTCTTCTTCAATAATTTCTTATAACCAAGAGATTTCTTTGGCTTTTGGATTTTCCTTTCTAGAGATTTTTTGACAAAAGTTGTAGACTTCCAAACTCTGAGCATGGAAGAGTCTAAACTGAAAAGATAGATCTCAGAATGTTAAAAGGGTACCTAGGTTCAGTAAGCAAATGCATCGAAACAAAATATGAATGTGCCGAAATAGACTACTTATGCGCCAGAAAATTCCATGGATGTGTCAAAACTTCCCATGTATGCACTGAAATAGAGCAGTGTTGCACCGAAACAGAGCACAAATGCATGGGAATAGAGAAGCTATGCGCCAAAACAGAGTAGTGATGCACCGAAATAGAGTAGCGATGCGTCGAAAGAGAGCAGCGATGCGCCGAAACAAAGCAGCGATGCACCGAAACAGACCGGTTATGTGTTGAAACAATCCAGGGATGCGCTAAAACATCCATTTAAACTTCTGAGATAGACATATTTGGAAAGTTTGATAAATTTTAGATGATTTTAATCTGATTTAAATGTAAAAGACATAGCATACAGTAGCAGATAGTGGTTGTGTTAATCCTAAAATCTAAACAAAGAGTGTATGTTCTTAAGATTGTCGCAGGTTTTGAACAAGATAAACACTACAATTAGACTCACTCCTAATTTGTCAAATAGGTCATCATAGTAATCACAACCCACAACTTAAAATCACGTTGACTCACACAGCCATGTCACCCCCTAAAGGGTGCCCGTATTTTTGTCTTTTCTAGGTGCATACTCAAGGTGACGAAAGTGGATACCGAATCCCTCGAGCAAATAATTCATGGCGACTATATGGTGAGTGTCTTGGTGGAAAATTCTTCCCTCCCCTTGCACCATGATTAAGAGCAAGCCTTCTAAAGGATGTAATAAAATATTAAATTGTAGAAAATAAAAGGTAAGTCTAGTGTTCTGATCACCCAGTTAAGGGGAGAGCATAAACCTATTACCCACAATCACAACAAACAATAAAGGTTCAATTTTAAATCCCAAATTAATAATTCTCTATACTAAGTGAAGATGTTGCTTCACCATAAACATGGGATTCATTTTAACCCAAATTTTTTTTATGTTTGGTGACTATCCTAGGATTGGTTAATTTAGATTTTAATGTCTACCCTAGGATTGCCTCATTCCCTTAAAATAAAAATTGAAAGATCTTGTCCGCGGATGGCGTCAGAATTAGAATTTAAAATTTTTACAATTGTATGCGCTGAAACAGGTTACCTATGCGCCGAAATAGGGGATGGATGTGCTGAAAGATCTCATAGGGACGCATCGAAATAGGTTACCGATGTGCCAAAATAGGGGATGGATGCACCAAAAGATCTCGTAGGGATGCGTTGAAATAGAGAGTCTAAGCGTCGAAACAGGATGTGTATGCATTGGAATATCTTCTAGGGATGCGCCAAAACGGTCCTCGTATGTGCCAAACCAAGACTCGTATGCGACAAAACATGATTTTAGTTTGTCACCTGCCAGAAAAATCTGCAAAAAGAAAGATTAAATGTGAGGCTTGGCCCCATGGTGGGCGCTAGAAATGTGTACGTTAGAAATGAGTAAATCAAAATGAATCTAATCTAATACACCAATGAAACATTCGATTGAAGAAACTAAATTAAAGAAAGCAAAACGCAAACTCAAAACATAGGTAGCTTCTTCAAATTCGTTCCATTGTCCTCTATCTCCAAGGATTCATTTCAAGATGCTGGCTCTCAGTTGTTTGAAGCAGCAACTTGAGAGAATGAGATTAATGAAAGTGCATGTGCATTACTAAGATGCTCTAAGCTATGAAGTTAAAATACTAAAATGTTGATTATGCTAATATGCTGGTTTGAATGCAACTATAGTAATTGCACATGAATTCTAGATGAAATCTACTTACCGAATGGTTGTATTTATAGATTTTTTAGAAGCAAAAACCCATTTGGCGAAGATCAACGGTTGCAATTCAAGCTTGTTAGAATGAACGGTGTGAGATCAAGAAGTTGAGAGGAATATGGAAGGTTGAGAAGAAAATGGAAAGGTGTTTTCAACCCACAAAACCTTCTTCATTCAAAAATGAAAATAAACATGACATTTATTTCCTTATTTATGAAAATTGGTTGAAGTTGAGGAAATTTGCTAATTAAATAAATAAATTTATTTAATTATGTGTGACATGTGAGAATGGAAGTTTCCATAATTTAAATAATTACTATTTAAATTACGTGAGAAGAGTGAGAAAGAAATGAGTTAATTAAATACCTACCATATTTAATTAAATGAGAAGTGAAGATAATTAAATATTTATCATATTTAATTAAATGCGAAGTGAGAGTAATTAAATATTTATCATATTTAATTAAATGAGAGGTGAAATGGATTTAGAAGAATATTCCATAATTCAAATTCAAATATTCAAACTATTAGAAATGAAGTGATAATTAAATAAATAAATATTAAATTTATTTAGTTTAATTAAGAGGAAAGTTGCAATAATTAAATAGATCTATTTAGTTAATTAAATTAGAAGAATTGGAAGAATGAACAATATAAATAATTTAATTTATTTATATGTAGAAGACTTTAGAATATTAATTAAATAATTCATATTTAATTAATTAACAAGTTTGAATAACTGTGACCATTTTTAGATGTGTACAAATTCAACTCACCAATCATAGACATTTCAAATTCTTTTTGCATCTCTTCTAAAAAATTTTTACACATTCCTTCATTTCCACCAAAGATAATGTCATCAACATATACCACAACTATCAAAATTTTATTTTTCTCAACATTGAATTAAATATTGTTGTTTGTGGACCCTTTGTTGAATCCTTGTTGTGTCAAGTATTTTTGCAACCTTGCATACCAAGCTCTGGGATCCTGTTTAAGTCCATATAATGCCTTCTTGAACTTGCAAACCATGTCCGGTTTGTCTGATAGCTGAAAACCTTTTGGTTGCTCCATATATACTTCTTCTTCTAATTCACCATTCAAAAATGTAGACTTGACATCCATCTAATATACTTTTAATTCTTTATGATATGACAATGCCAAGAACATCTGAATGGACTCCATTCTTGGTAGAGGTGCGAAATTTTCTTCAAAATATATTCCGTCAACCTGTTAATATCCTTTGTATACAAGTCTGTCTTTGTTTCTTGCCAATTCACCATCTTCATTCAACTTATTACCAAATACCCATTTTGAACCAATTAGATTCTTGTTTGTAGGACTATGGACTAGTTCCCATGTTTTATTCTTCTCTATCTATTGTAGTTCCTCTTTCATTGCTTTAACCCAACTTTTATCATTATATTATTTACTCACAATCTTAGGTTCTATCTTAGAAAGTAAACACTAGTTTTCCTCAACCACTTTGCTTCTTGTCTTTACACCTTCACTTATATCTCCAATTATTTTTTCCTCTAGATTATTTCTCTATATATATTTAGGGGTCTTAGGTACAGGTTCTGGAATCTCCTCTTCATAACTTTGTTCTTTCTCTTTTTCTTCTTCTTGCAATTTCCCATAGATAGGATCATCAGGTTCGACTACACATATTTATAATGGTCTATACATAGCTTCATCAACTTTTACATTAGCACTTTCAACTATTTTCCTCAATCTTTTATTAAAGCATCTATATGCCTTGTTGTTATTTGAATATCCAAG
The DNA here is from genome assembly GCA_007115665.2 of Sequoiadendron giganteum. Taxonomy (NCBI): domain Eukaryota; kingdom Viridiplantae; phylum Streptophyta; class Pinopsida; order Cupressales; family Cupressaceae; genus Sequoiadendron; species Sequoiadendron giganteum. The sequence goes on from CM021102.1 coordinate 122,277,427, forward strand.
AAAAATTACTTCATCACATCTAGCATCAAAATTTCCAAGATTTTCATCATCTCTTTTAATGTAACATCTGCTTCCAAATACTTTAAGTATTTAACAGTAGGAGCCTTACCAGTCCATAACTCATAAATATTATTGGTGTTGTTACCTCTGATATGAACTTTGTTAAGAATGTAAACAATAGTGTGGATTGCTTCTTTCATCATAGTACTGGTAGCCTCTTGAATAGTTTGGTTCTTTCTTTCCACAACTCCATTTTGTTGAGGAGTTCTAGGAGCAAAATAGTGTCTCTTTATGCCATGTTCTTCACAAAATGCATTAAACTCAGTAGAAGTGAATTCTCCACCTCTATCAAGCCTTACAAATTTTATTATTAGGTTTTCCTAATTCTCTAATCTTGCCTTGAATACCTTGAATCTATGAAGAGCCTAAGATTTCTCTCTAAGAAAAGTAGTGCATGTCATCCTAGAGTAATAATAAATCAAGAGCATAAAGTACCTATCATCATTAAGGCTTCCTATTCTTGTAGGGTCACAAAGGTCTATATTAATTCATTCTAGCATTTTGGTAGATGGTTGTTCCTTTCCTTTAAAGTTTCTTCTTATTTGTTTCCCCAAATGGCTACTTCTACAAATTAAATTTGAAGGCTTTGTGATTCTAGGAATATCTCTGAGAACTTCCCTAGAATTGATCCTAATTAGATTTTTGAAATTCACATGTCCCATCCTACGGTGCCACAACCAACTTTCATTAATCTATAAAACAAAAATGCTACCATCACCACTCTTAATGTGATACATGTTTCCATGAGTTCTTATTCCTACTGGTACCATAGTTACGGATTTGTTTCTAATCTCACAGGTATTATCCTGAAACACAAGCTTGAATCCTTTGCTACACATTTGTACAACACTTAAGAGATTATGCCTTAAACCATTTATATAATAGACATCATTAGTACTATGTTTCCCATCAAAACTAATTATTCATTTACCAACAATCTTAGCACCAGAATTATCTCCAAACATAACTATTCCTCCATCATATTTTTCAATTTTAGTGAACTTACTCTTATCTCTAGTCATATGATTTGAACATGGACTGCCAATTACCCAAAAGTCTTCATCCTAACTAGCATGAAAAGAAGTCACCAGAGTTCCTTCCATCTCATCCTTCTTGCTATCTGGACTAGATTCCTTTGTGCATCTTCCATGGTTAGTAGATACAACTTTATTTTCCAAGGCTAGAAATAAAAATTCATCTTTATCCTCCTCAAAGTAAGATTCGTCATCATAAATTCCTTCATCTTCTTTGACATAATACAATTTATTAAACTTCTTATCCTTCTTGTCTCTTTGATTATTATTATTATCCTTGTTCTTCTTTTGTGTAGCTCTATTATGACATCTTGATGCATAATGACCAATATTTCCACAACTAAAA